>RJWM01002582.1:0-126792 GCA_004363535.1 Dasyprocta punctata | reverse complement strand
CTATACGTGGGCCATACGGATTGGAGGCTGGGAAAGCTTATAAGTCACTCCCCGCCTGCGTGCGGCGGAGAGACACGGAAGGAGCCGCTTCGGGCGGACCGCTAGGGAGGTCTCCCCCGCGGAACCAAGACATCAATAAAGCCCTCTTCCATCCTACGTCTGGTGTCTTCCTGCCGGCCGGGAAATCACACCCGACAGTGCATCATGACTCCATTGCTTATGAGAAGTTGGTAACACATTTAAAATTCTTTTAAACCCTATCCCCCACCTCTCCCTGGTCCTTCCAACTCTTGGTCCTCTTCCCATCTGCAAAAGCCCTAGTTCCACTCTTTTCCTTCCGTTTCTCTCCATCTCCTTTCTCTCCTTTGTCTTTCCCTTCCCTCCATCTCTTGTTTCCCTTCCCATTTGAAAAAGATCTCCACACTGCCTATTGTCTATCTTTTATTTTGCTCTGCATTTATACTTTGGGTTTCTCATAGAACAGAAATCATGTGGTGTTCCCTTTAGCACAAGCCTTAGGAATCTTTCACTGCTAAGTCGGCTCCATGTTGGTCTTTTTTTGCCTGAAAAAGACACTAAATAAAGCCCTACAGGGAGGCGGCAGGTCAGTCCACTATGAACTCTGCTGTAACACCGACTCTGGCTTGTGTCTACCCTCTCATCTACCCTCGGTTTAACTTAGATGTTTTAAACTCTTATCTCAGAGATCCAATGACAAACAAAACAAGCCCCTGAGCTCAAGGAGCACACAGTCTCTGAGCTGTTACACGTGATGATACAATTCTTTTCCACATCCTCTGTGCTGCAAGCCAACCAGGTATGTGTGACAGCGCTGGCCATGCTCAGTCACAGCTGTACCGCTTTCCTGTCCCTTTACCTGTGACAAATTACTAGCCATATATATTTCTGAATCAAATCAGTTATTGGCAAAGTGAAGGTATTTTGAAAGGCGACACACATTCCGCACTATCCTTTACTATTACCCCACCCAAAAAGTTTTGTTTTTTAAGACAGGAAATGATGGGTGAAGGCTTTGTACACCTAGCACAAGGGCGACACCTACACTTCACCGTGTCAACTTGATTGGCTTAGGCGCTGGCCAGGGAGTGGTGGCTGGCACTTCTGGGTGGGTCGGGGGGACAGGGCTTTGGGGACTATACCTTCTTTCCACCATAAACCTGTCCACCGCAATGTCCCTGCCTTGGGCAATACCAACACTGGACAGGATCCCCAGAAACTGTGAGCCACTGTGGGAGTGAGGGATGGTACCCGTGGTGGGGACACTAACACACTGGCCAGGTCTTCCGCCCTACTGCTGCTCCACACCTGGCTTTCAGGGATCACCAGTGGACCTCCAGTCTCCCGGTCCCCAGGCTGTGGAATGGGACATGGGAGGGGCTGGGCTGTTTCTCAGAGGTTCCACCTGTGCTCTGGGTCACAGGATTGTGGACACAGACTCAGGAGCCCTTTCCTGCTCCTCTGAACTTAACCTGTAACTGCAATCACTCCTGCAGAGTATAATCTCCATCTCCCTGAAGAAAACTGGATTAGAAAGAGAAAAATGGGGGCTGAGGGAAAGTGGCCTGGTGTGAGAGTGCTGGGGTACAGTGGGGTACAGGTCATCGAGGAAGACCAGCAGAGCTCCGGGGGAAACAGAGACCCAGTCCTGGGAGGTCAGAGTTCACAGACTCCCACCCACCCCACCCCGTCCCTGGCAGGAGGAGGGGCATTGCTGTGTGAGTGACAGCGGCCATGAAGCAGGGGCCAGCCTGAATCCAGAGGAACACAGGGGACCCGGCAAGGCTGGGCTCTGGCAACGGGACCTGAAGTCTGGCGGGAAACGGCCATTCTAGTTTAAAGACTTTTTGGTTTCCTTTTCATGTGCAAAATAGGGAAACTGATAGCATCCTCACATTTCTCAACATTGTGGGGATAGTGAAGTGGAACGGAAGCTTCGAACCGGTGCTGTAATTTGTAACAAATCACACACAGGTTAATAAAAATCACCCCATGGGGAGAGCGAATAAGATCATGTGAAGGTCTGAACACCGCAGCACTTGCTACCTGCTGGAGCGGCTGCTACGCTGTCGTTATTTGGAAAAATAAACTAGGAATGAGTGGCAATGAGGAACTAGCACATGGAAAACGTCAGTTTAGAAGTTTTACAAACAGAATGATCCGAACGATACTAAAATACGTAGGGCTAAGGAGGAAGCTGGTGAGAAAAGGACCAAAATATTACCAGGCGTCGTCTCTGCAGAGGAGGCAGAGGCGTAGAAAGGAGATCTATTGGGAAAGTCCTTGCTTGCCTCTTGGATTCTCCCTGGATGCAGCGGGAACAGCCAAGCCCCTTCCTCATCATCCCGCAGGCCAGCCTGGGCCACCCATGCGAGGTGGCCTACAGACCCCAGTGGGCCTGAGGTCTCTTTCTAAAATAGGTAAACAACAGAGACAGATTAAGTTCTTCTTAAGTGGGTTACCAATTCTAAATCAGGTGTTTTTTGGTCATTCTTTCTGGACTACCAAAGACATCCAAAACATAGGAAAAATGTACAGAGGACCAGGCAGAGGCCGCAGGTGAGTCTCTGGAAACAGACATTCCTACCACAGGATTCTCCAAGATACCTTGTTCAGCATACCGTGGGGCTACGTCTTATTTCATTTCATTTGGTTATGCTTTCTGTGTGTTCTGCTTGTTACTTTTATAAATTCTCCACTGTGGGCATATAATTCTTTTATAAGTTTTTATAAAAATTTTTAAAAGTTAAAGAAATAACTACACATCCACTGAATGAATACAAAAGTTTTAGAAGGCTTAGCAACAGCTATTTCTCAAGCACTTGAAAGAGTGCATGTCATATCAGGTTAAGGAAAAACAAAAACCTCTAGATTTGGACTCCCCTAGGAAAGGCAACTGGTTTGCCCAGCAGTCTCCAGATTCCGACTGACATTAGTAACATTAATAGTGTGTTAATACAAAGCCACAGCCTACTCGATTGCCAGTCTGATTCTCACACCTCAGTCCTTTCTGGTCGCAGTCATGGACTAAGTTCAGAAAAGCTCTTGGCAAAGAACATATCGAAAGCAAAGCCATTTTCTTGACTCTCTCTTCTTTGGGTTCAAGCACACTCATTCGCCAGCTTAACAGAAACCGGGTCCATTCTACTCCAGTGAAACAGCAGCAAACCTTGAACAGAAATATACAGCAAGGGGGCCGCCTTTTCTTTTTCAAATTCAATTTGTCACACAATCCCAGGATACATCTCAGGCCATTAGGAATTCTAGATTTTGCCTATGTATTTCTTGTTCGCTTTCCCTTAGGTCTTAATACGTTTTTTATTTTTACCTTTGGAGAGGAAACATGAATTCACATGAAACAGAGAAACCATGATCCAGAGAGGGGGTCTGCGAGAACCAAAGCTTTCTGAGATTTATATTCGTCCTTCAGCACAGAAAGAGACCAAAGTCACACCGCTTTTCACTACAGTATAGCAGGCAAATCTATAGAGCATACAACTGCCTCAATTGCCGGCAACATCACTATTAAGTATTCTATTTTAAATAAGCACGAATAGCAAGTGTGTCTCTGACTGGTCTTTCTATTCCCTCTAACAATAGAAAAGACCGCTGCTGGCTGCTGCTAACTGAAGGAGAACAACAGCCACGGGTTATTGTCCTTTTTGGTTGGGAGAATTAGGCTGATTTATTGCCAGTTATGGCCAAGAATATGTCTCCAGGCAGACTGCACAATTAGACGCAGTCCCTTCTCAAGTGGAAAAAAAAATTGGAGGGGAATAAAATACCTCCACAAGCTTTGCAAATACATTTTTTTCATTCTAAATAAAGAGACCTAATTTAGGCCTTCAGTGCTACAGTCACAAATATCTATACCTTCTAGCTTGGCAGAAATTGATTATCAAGACTGATATTTCCACTCTACAGGTTCAAGAGGGGCTACGGTACCGTAAGCGGAACCCAACTTCCATCTTTAAAATCTGGTTTAGAAGAGTCAGTTACTGGCCCTATTTAAAGGTGCTTAGAGTTTTTCACTCCTGGGTGTGTGAGAGACTTTTCTTAATTCCTAATGCCTGCTTACGCTCTCTGCCTTGTTCTTCTCTTTCCCATTTGTCCCTCTTGTAGTTGCTGCTGTTCGTTGTCCTTTTGACTTTCTATTTAGTGACGAACTTCCTCACCCAGTTAGTTAGCAAGTTCTCCACTGACATAGACCAGTGAGGGACACAGGATCTCCGGAGTCATCTTTGGTTCACTCAGGGACAACTGATCTTCTCCTATGGACATGTGCTGACCTGAGGGCCAGGTCACTCTGCAGAGCCCTGGATGTCACAAATGTTGACAGCACCCCAAAGCGAGGCCTGAACCCTCCTGTGCCCCAGGCAGCATCTGTTTGGGGGAGCAACAATGCCTGAGTCTCTGTCTCTTAGACTGCTAGTGCAGGAAAAGGCCTCAGATACCACCGTCTCCTTTACGACAGCAAGGAAATAAGGTCGGAAAAGAAAAGAGACTTGCCCAAAGTTATCTAGATTCTAGAGGAGCTAGGACTGAACCCAGCATTCCTGATTCCCCGCCCAGAATTCTCTCCCATCCTGGTTGGCCTTGCCAGGCTGTCACCAATTTATACTCTGAAACCTGCATTTTCCTTTTTTAAAAATTTAATTCCTCAAACAGCAATACATTCTCAGGGGTTTACAGCTTTGTGTCATTATGGGGCAATCAATATCACTCTTGAAACACAATAAACTGTTCTATCATGGAATTTCAGATGCTTCTTGCAAGGACCTCCTCACTCCACGGAACATGTAAGTTTTGTAAATCGTATTAGCCACCCAACTCTTCCTTACGAGACAGGCAAAGGAGAGGGGAACAGAAAGCAGCGGAGGGAACGAAGTTACTAGGAACCCAACAGTGCTGAGATCAGATGAGTCAGGTAGCATATTTCCCAGCTGAGAGATGAGAAAGCTGAGGCCAGAGTGGGTAAGGGATTTCCCCAAGGACCCTGCTCTATGACAGAGGACGAACCTTAACCTGAATCACTGAACTCTGAAGCTCACTTCCCTTGAACTGAGAGTTTGTAAACCAAGCAGAAGACAGGAAAGGGACTCTGCAGAGAGATGAACGCACAAACATTGCTTTTAAGTCTCGGACATAAAAATGTCCTTGCATTGTTTCTCTGGTCCAGGGCAGGTCAGCAAAGACTCCTTTTAGTTATGCTGCTAATAAGTCAAGGTCTGTTACTTAAACAGCTGGGTGCTTTGGTCAGTCTGAGAGATCACCAATATTCTCTCCCTCACAGAGTACCGCACCAAGGTCACAGACACCCTGAAAGACTGCAAATGTTTAGGAGGAGCTATATTTGCCTGGAGCCAGGCTGACCTGAGTCACTCTGGGAGGTCACTTGTGTCACATCTGAGTTTCATTTGCTGCTCTCAGATTGCTCCTCAGAAGGAATCGAGAATAAAACTCCAGGCAGAGTGCTTTGCTCCATGGACGATTCACTTAGAAGACTCATTCTTAGGTAACAGCTTCACAACATAACACAGTGAATGGATAACAGAAATGGTCCTGGAAAGGCAAGCACAAGTCTTGGCTTAATTTTATTAAATTTATGACCAATAATGGTTCTCATAAAATCATTAACAGTAATGACTACAAGTTATACAGAGTTCAACAGTTGACTACATATTTTTCTAGGTACAATGTTACTTAATTCTCACAAGCAATCCTTCAGTAAAATTAAAAAACCAAGGGAATGCTAATTTGCTTTATGAATTAGGCTGGACCTTGGAGATAACTCAGTAGGAAATGGTCTTTGACCTCAAAAAACTCACTGTTTTTATTACTAAAGTCTTTTGTATATAGGTAAGCAAAGCTCAGAAGTTAGAACACACTTGCTAATTGATTCCATTTATATCCAGGACTGAAACTAGAGTTGTTTGGTCTCAAACATCATTCTTTCTTTTCTCTGTAAGTTTCTGCTTAGCATGGAAATTGAAACTTACAGGAAAGTAGTTGTGGGCATAACTAAAAAAATTATTTCTCTAAATTTATTAGGTTTTAGTGCATACATTTTTTAAATTTTAAAACAAAAAAAGAATTAAAATGATGACGCTGAAATTTTAAGAAAATGTGAACCTTTGTTATCTCTCTTGTATCAGTGCAATGCTTTGCATTTATTTATTTATTTATTTTAAAGAAAATAAAGCAAAACAGAACAAAGCAGATCAGAGCAAAACAATGCAAGTAACACAGAATTTCAAAACAAGACAACAGGAAATCAACAGTGGCTACCATAATGTCTCTTGCTTACTTCAAAATAGTTGTCCATTCCTTCACAAACAGTAAATTAATACAAAACAAAATAGGATAGAACCAATCAAAACAAAAGAATGAGAGCCTTACGGGTCTTCAAAACCAGACAATAGGGAATCAAACAATGGCTACCATAATGTCTCTTGTTTTCTTCAAAATAGCTGTCCATATCTTCACACATACTAAAATCAAACAATAGAAAACAGACTAAACCAAGCAAAACAAAGAATAAAAGCATCATTTGACTTTAAAACAAGATGATAGGAAATCAGCAATGGCTACCATGATGCCTTGTTTTCATCAATGTAGTTGTTCATACCATCACGTATAATAAAATCAATTCTTGTGAACTCTTTAGGAGAAGGTCTAGGCATTTATAAGCTTATATATGTGTATCTATGCTTTCTGTATTAGAGGGAAGAAGAAAACAAAGTATAAGAAAAATAAGAAACAAGAGAGACAAATAAATAAATAACAACAACAAAGAGCCCAAAACAATAACAATGTAGGCTTTCAAAACAAGGTGGTAGGAACATAACAAATTTTGTTGTTTTGCATAGTTATCTTGAAAAGTGTTACTCTAATTACCAGATATAGACATGCAATACTGATCTAATCCTACAAATGTTAGCTGTTTTGTTCTGGGAATTAATAGAATTAGTAGTGCAATCATCTTAGTAATCTTAAGTGTATATATATAAATTTATATCCTTTTCTTTTCTCATCCTTCTTTTCTCCTTTACCCAGCTACTACCAGGTAGCTGGGGAGCCACCGTGTGCCGAGTGGCATGAGCTGAAGGCCACCACGGTGAACTCTATCTACCTAGCTGTGCAGCCAAGGGACCTTGCTCAGAACCTGGTAGGGTTCCCCCAGGACCTGGTAGGGCCCCATCCAAAAAGCTGGGGAGCTTTGGTGTGCTGTGTTGAATGAGCTGAAGGCCTGTCCAGTGTACTACACTTGCCGTTCAGCCTTGGTATGCCACTCAGAACCTGGTAGGACCCTGCCCAGCGACCTTGAGCAGATGGGGAGCTTCGGTGAGCCATGTGGGGTGTGCTAAAGGTCCACCCAGCATACTGCTCCCATTTGGGGAGGCTTTGAGTGCCACTAGGGACCCGGTAAGGCCTGTCTAATGTCCCCACTCAACTGGGGAAACTCCCTGCAGTACGGACAGCCATCCTCAATCCAAGAAGCAATTGAGACTTTGCATTCAACTGCCCCAGGGGAATACAGGAAAATGGCAAAACGAAAGCACAAAATGCAATCTCAATCCTCCAGGCCATCCCAAACAAGCCTAGGAGACATGGACATAGAAGAAAATGCAGGCCATACATCTGAAACTCCTGAAATGACTGCATTTATATTAAAGAAAAGAAAAATTACCATCAGATGTTTGCTTAAATAGAAATAGGATCCAAGCTATCATGCTCATATAATGTATTCAGCCCTTTGATCACAGGGCCTAATGGCTAAGCATGCTATGATATATTATTCTGTGTCTCACAGCTGAGAAGATGAAGATTATATGCGAAAGAAGGTTGTTAAAGAGTTAGACAAAAAGAAATGATGAAGAGAGTTTCAAGGAATTTGGCTTTAGGATGAAAGTTGGATGACATCCTGACCCCAGTTTTCATGCACATGAGAAGTTATTCTGCATCTAAAAACAGAAGAAAATGAGTCCAAACTGCAGCCCTAGAGTTTTAGGTTAGCTATGAAAAGTGATTTGCTGCCAGTTGAGATTGTCATTTACTGAAACAAGATACCAAGGGAAGTTGCAGAATCTCTTTTAGAAAATAGAAAATGATTTCTCATCTCTTTTTATGGTTTAAATGTGATGTGGCCTTAGGCAGAAAAATGGCCTAGATGGTTTCCCCAAAGTTTGAAGTTTAATAACTTACCACGATGATGATTTCAGCCATGAAAAATGTTTTTCAAGGTAAACCTACAGTGTAGAGGTAGCAACCACGGTTCAGGGTTTCCCCCCAAAGATCAGCTACCTTCAGCTTTAAAGGTGCCTTGATCATCATTTCCTGTGGCTAAAAGGCCAAGGGTGGGAAAAGGCTCATGTTTTGAGAACTGTTGTCTTTCTCATTCATGAAGTTTCATCATAATCCTAAATCATGGGAAAGCCCAGTGGAAGTAATTATTTTGAAATTCTGAGATGATCATATGCTGCAGCCATGCTTTCACAAGACTCAGGCTTTTTCTCACCAAATGGAGTGCACACTGATCTCTGGAGCTGCTGGGAATCAAGCGGATTACAGCAGAGTCATGGTCGGAAGTAGGTCAGTGTGAACCCGAGGGGTCAGGGAGTCCAGTCTGTGATCTGACAACTGAGAAAAAGGCTCAGGAAGTGCACAAAGCGAGCAAGGACCATACTGTTTTGCAAGTATGAAATTTAGGTTAGAATTCAAGTGTTTTGTCTCCCTACAGTGACCACTTCATAAAACATAGGCTTAATTTTCTAATACCCAAAGCAAAGGCAACTTGAAAAAAACGATGTTTCAAAATATATCCAGATGTATAAGTGGTCAGACAGACAATACGGAATTCCTCGTAGAAACTGCACTCTCCATGTTATGAACATAAACTCGGAAACTTTCCTCCACTGACAAATACGTGTAACCATCATTTTACTAATACATGTCTGATAGATTTTAGCTTCATCTACAAATCAAACCTGTATGTTTTCTTATGGGTTTGAAACACGTTAACTGCCAACTTCCCATAAGGGTGAAAAGTAAGCCAGACAGCCGTGGGTTAACCTCCACTTGCTCAAGTCTTAAAAATGTGCTTCACTCTGGGTACCGGGTAATTTTCTGTCTCTTCATCTGCAAGCTGGGAAGCAGAACTCCCACCTAGATTAGATGAGATAGTCTATCCTTAGTGCCCACCACAGGATGGCACAGAGTTAATACTCATCAAACCATGGCCATGGCTGTTATTATTATCATCACGACCACACAGCTCAACACTCAGAAATTTACCCTGCACGATAAGGAGAGAGACAGCCTCTCCAACAGGCACAGGAATGAAAGGGCTCTCTCTGAGGACAGCGCAGCTCCCGAAGCTGGGGAAGCCAGGGCTCCATCGCATGAGCTCAGCAGAACACACATTTCCTGCGTTTCCCGAGGACCTAACATCCACCAGAGACTCCCTTAGCTGAGGATGTGAACGTGAAGGAAACCGTCATGCTCTTCAAGGGTTGCATGGCCCAGGGCGAGAGAATCATCAGAACAGATAAACTCAGTGCAATGTGGAAAGGCAAATGGTGAGCACAGAGCCTTGGGAAAGGAGAGGAGAGAACGGGGAGAGGGTGGATGGGACCGGAAGGGATTGTGGCCAGCACAGCCCACTTGAAACTCTAAGTCAAATAAAGACAAGGGATCATGGTCACTAAGCCTGTCTTTTTTGTTGTTGTTGTTTGTTTTGTTTTTTTCAACTAAAATTTTATTATCAAAAAGAAGTCACTGACCAAACTAGCTACTTAACTGCCTAGACTTACTTAGTTGGGCAGAAAGACTCACAAGAGTCTTTAATCAGAGAGAGAGACAGAGACAGAGACAGAGACAGAGAGATTGAGATTATTGATTATTTTGGGTACCAATCTTCACACATATACAGAGCATTTACTGAGTACTTTTTCAGTAAATTTGCAATTTGTGTGTGTATGTGGGGGATAACTGTCAATATAAGAAGGATCCTTTATCATCTTGCTTTTAATAACAGGATTTCTCAAAGACAATTATCCAGATAAGGTTCCCAGTGTGAATCCTCATGATTAACTTGGCAAAAGCCAGACACATAGAGAAGATCATTACTGATCTACCCAAGCATTCTGTCAATTGGATATTAATCTGGTTATGTGCCTCATATTTACTTGGGTGTGAAGTAAGATTTTAATTTCTGTTAAATTTTAAATATAAATGGTAAAAAGTCTTACTAGTAACATGGCCAATAGATCAGCCTTTTAAATAAATTCAGAAATGTATGGGTGTACAGGAAAAGCCACCTGTGTTATTTGTATTAATAAACTCAAAGAAGATGGCTAGATGTTTAAAGTATCTAACGATTCTGAGGGTATCACTCACAGAAACTGTCAGCCCATCAGGCGTTTGCTTCAGAACCGAAGCTCTTCTTCACTGGGCTCCACACCCTTAGAGCTAGGAGGTCCCTGGACAGTCCCAGTGGCATTCTTCACAGTATGTACTACGTTAGGGTATAAAGAGAAGTCACAGCAGCAGAAAGATGAAAATATGCAGCACGGTAAATTCTAAACTGCATGCCTTTGAAATAACTTTCATGATATTATTGAAAACGCATAATCAATATAAACACATTTCAACGATTTGTCTTCAGGTAAGTGAAGTTGGAAACCGTCGGCCAGACTAAACACTCTGATACACTGTTTTGTCACAGTAAAAATACACTCACGTCAACCGTCCCCAGCTACTGATGGTAATATTTATGCAGCGCTTCCTGCTCTGCCGAACTCCTTTCTATCCCTCCGCGTATTTGGGTCCCTGCCCCACCCAGCGAAGCTGCCTTTGTAGAGTAAGTGTAGTTCTCAGCTAAGGGTTAGGGGTGCACTCTCAAGCCAAGAAATTCTCAGGTCAGCCTTGAGTCTTCTTGCACTCAGAACCACTTAAATTCTGTTAGTTCTATACCTTAGCAATGGGTGTGTTCGTCTTCCCTTCTCTGTTTTTTTCTTACTGAACGAAAGACCTATAAAAGTATAGGATTCTACTAGTCTTTGACTGCAATATTCTCAGACCCAGAAGAGTGTGTGACAGGTATTTGAAACTCAATAAAAACATTGAAACAAATGAATGGATTCCTCTATTCCCACATGGTTAGGAGTCCTCAGCCCACCTTGCCAGTTTGAGTCTGTGCGTGCAGGATCCTTGCCAACCACAGGATCACGGTGCTGAACCATTTCTCTGAAGTTCTCCTTCATTCAAGATCTGCCCTTTGGTCTTGTGCACCCATCTTCCTATGCCTCGTGATTGTTATGTGGATTTGTATCTTATTCTCAGTTCTCTAAGCTCCAACAACCATGTGTTACTTACCTTTCACCCTACAGCCCCCACCACACGTGACGAATGTCAATACATATGAAATTAGAACACAGGACTGGATGAAATAGTGATACTTAAACTATCGACCGTCGTCTTGTCTGTCCAATTTAACTGGGAAAAATGAAGATTATAATGCTCTGTAAATTTAAAGGAGTAGAAAGTTCCAGGTCTGATTGAATCATATGCCACGGAGCACGAATAAGAAACGAAAACTCCTCGGTTACTGTGAGCTGCTCCCTGCTATTTCTGGTTGGAGAATAAGGAGAGGAGAAAAGACAGCACCATCCCTCCCGGGCAGCCAAGTTATCCCGTGGATGAAAACTTCGCACATGGGTGAATTTTAACATCAGTGTTCAGCCAAATTACTAAAATGCTGGGTGGCGGGACTTAGAAAGGGTTCACTATGAATTGCTTTTAGATTTAGAGCTTATCACATATTTAATGCATCAAGTTGATCAAGAAGCTTTAAAAATAGCACACCTCTCCAAACAAGCACACAGAGAGACACAGTCTTTCCTGGAAAACGCTCCGACCTTCCTCTGTGCTCCTATCACCACCCCGAGGCCCTGGGGAGGAAAGGCTGCAGAGGAGAAGCAGCAGGGGTGGTGGCAGCTGAGCCTGGTGGCTGGAGGAGTCTCGCGTGGGTGGTGGAAGAATCTTCCCGAGCCTCCTTTGGCTTCAGCGCTCCTGCTGGATGCAGGTTAGGGATCCGAGAGCCCCGGACAAGCCTGGCTCATCGTGATAACATCTGAACTCAGAAGGGCTGACACAACTCGGGCTCCCTGTCTGAGGCTTTCCCACATTTCTGGGTCGAGGATGACATCCCTCTTTCTTTCTTTTTTAATGCAGAAAAGGAGAAAACATCTGCCCATGGTGTGCGGGAACAGAGCAGCCCCCACTCTGGACTGGGCGTGGGGCTGTGAATCACGGCTCTTCTATTTCTTCCTTTCATTTGTGTGCAGGTTTACTAGACACCCTGGGCTGGTTTGAAACCTCCCGATGACGTCAATGGGGCTGAGAAATTGGAGCAGCGGAGACAGCTGCGAGGCACCGAGTCCGCCGAGGTTTTGTTCTTTTCTCCCAGGGTGACATCCGAGACAGATATTATCAATCAAGCCCTCCTGGCTCAGCACCAAATCAAAGGCACTTTATCACTGAAAGCAGTAAAAGCTGCAATTACAGGATTAGTTCAGCTTTTCCCTAGGAATATTTTGCTCATGACAATTAATAATGCAATTAAAACTGAATTAAACAAGAGGATTACTAAAATATTTAATTTCAATACAGGAGCCATTTTTTAATGCTTCACGTGTCAAGTGATTAAAGGTCACTCTCTGCATATATTTTATACAAAAATTCAAAATACTCAAAATGCTTCCTTTTCCAAATGCACGAATACAAGCCAAGATAAATTTTAACCAGTGGCCAGGAAATGTCCAGTAAAAAAAAAAAAAATACATGTATATAACATGGCTTTATTCTCATTTTGAAAACAAAGGACAACAACAACAAAAAAATGCCCCGTGCCAACTGACAGGAAGAAATCTAATATTCTGTGAATTAACATCTCTTTCAAAAACATCCCAAATAAAACTAAGAGGAAGAAGAAAGCAGAACCAACTGCTTTTTGTTTGTTAAACAGCATATTATTTACTGCCTTTTCAAGCTCTCTTCATGGGAATAGTCTTCCTTGCTCGAGTGTACACTAGCATACTGGAATCTGAAAAAAATATAGCATTTAATCTAACTATATTGTTTTGAAGAAAAAGTCTCTACTCTGTCTCTCTCTTTTTTTTTCTTTTTTTTTTTTTTGGATTTTTTTAAAGGTAACTTTAAAATACTAAGACCAATCATAACAAGCCTCTCTTATAAACACCCTGAAGATGAGTTTTTGTTTGTTGTTTGAAAAGTTACCTAGGAGACCTAGGGAGAGTCCATCCTCCCCAGAGAGAAGGATTTCCCACAAACCCACTTTAGTCTGGGTTGGAAATAAGACTGGGGATAAAAATAAGGAAAAAACCCATCAGCATCAGTCTCAAGGTTATGCAGCCGAACTGAATACGATCTAAACCAGGAAGTCCAGAAAGTCTAACTGACCAAAGGCAAGAAGCAGAAAACAAAGCATTACCCGGCAGTTACTTATCATCCATGAGACACCATCAGCTCACCCTGTGCTACTTCATCAGCGAATATCAGAGGTGATGTACATTTCTCTAACTTAATAACAGAGTCCAAAAATGTGAAAGGCCATTGTACAAGAGGCTTAGTTTTGCAATGAGGAACAAACAAGAGAACATGTGTTTAAATGTCAGAACTAAGGGGCTAGGTGAACTAGAATAACAAAGTTCTTGCCAATCCCATCGTGTTTACGGAAGGTAAGGATCTACAGTGCCCTTTATTATTACAATAAGTCTCTTTTTTTCCTCCCTCCTCCACGGTGTGTAACAGACAATAATCAAAGGTAAAGCCACAACTGGTTTGTGCAGCACTTGCAAAGCTGAGATTTGAGGATGATCTGACCCTGAACTAGATTCATTATTTCTCTATTAGCGTAACGGTACTGATGTGGGCATTGGCATGTGGGTGAGGTGAAGAGTATGTGTCACCGCTTCGTCTCTTGGTAGACACATGTCCTTCAATGACTCTGCATAAGGACAGCAATAATGAAAAGAAAGGGCACATGAGTAAGACACTTCAGAGACACTCTAGATGTGACAGCTACTATTTTTAGATGCTGGTTTTAAAAAGTGCATTGTGCTTCAGCCTAAGTACTATGCTAAGTAATGGAAACACACACACACACACACACACACACACACACACACACAATATTCATAGGGCAAACCTAGCTAGCAACTTAGGAATCATCACAGCTATCACTACTACTATTGGCAAGAAAAGCAAAGTAACCCAGGAGTGGTGGTGAGCACCTGTAATCTCAGTACTCGGAGGCTGAGGCAGGGGAATTGTCTCAAATTTGAGGTCAGTCTGGACTACATAGTGAGTTCAAGGCCAGCAACAGAAACGCAAAGCAGATTCTTCCTGCTCAACTGTGAGTTCAGAAGAGTAACAGCTACAGTTTACTCATTTCTCTTTCTCCCAACTAGGCACAGAATGGCATGCTGTTTTTGAAAGATGCTGAATGAAACAATGACTATTCATCTTTATGATTTCTCCAGATCAAAATATGGAAAGGGATAAAGGGTGGAATTTCAGGGGAACTCCTGGGCATGCAGAACTCTTATCTTTCTCCCTTGGGCCTCGTTTCTCTTGAGAAATAGATACTGGATAGAGAAAGACACTGGAGGTTCTAGAATTGGGTTTAGAGATTCCACCCTTACTAAGGGCTCTCTGCTTATTAGAAGCACATAGTGCACCACATCAGTCCAGAAACTGCAGTGAAGCCAGAGCAAGAGCCTACGTCCGTCCACACAGCAAACTAGCCACTTATTGGCGATGCTCCCTAGTTCAAATGACCCAAATGACAAGATCATTTACCCATTCATTCGTTTATTCATTCGGCAAATACTGATCAAGCCAACAGAATTAGGAATGTGCCAGCAGATTAGCTTATACTTACGAAGTATTGACGCTGGTATACTCTGCTTGCTTTCTAATACCTTTCAGTGTGTGATCAGACCACACAGAGGGTGCATTTTATCACTAGGCAGACCCCACTTTCCGCACCACACTAGTGGGTCTGCCTTCTTTTCTGAGTTCCTGTGTCTGGTCCCCGCCCTCGTCCACTGTGTGCTGCGTCGCAACCTACGCCATGCACATCTCCTACTGCCCATTCACAGACAGAGGACTAAGATATCGCTGCTTTCCCAGCATGCACAGCGCCCAGAGGGTCTGGCCCTGCTCATTCACCATTTGATGGTTGATTTAACCAAGATGTGCTGGGTGAGTTTCCACGGTAAGATTGACAAACACTAATGAATCAGTGACTCTGAATCAATCAAAGCAATAAAAAGAGAAGCTGGATCCTTTCTGACAGATGACTCATGTATGGAAACTGAGTATGGAGCATACTGCTTTCTTATCCAAACTCAGTCGGAGGACCCTCAAAGGTCTTTCGCTTATTTACAACAGCTTCATAGATAGTACACTATATATGCTTCCTCCCTGCCCATCATATAAATGCCATAAAAATGTTTTGACGGTTGCATTTGTAGGCAATTAAAATGTTTTCAGACAACAGCCTCGACTAGTTCTAAATAAACATAAAAAATCTCATTTTTCTGCTTATAATAAGCACAAAATAAGTTACATATATTCATTAGCTAAAAGTCAAATATTTGAAAACTATTCTATAAACAAGAACTTAAAACTATTACCAATGTATTGGTAATTATACAAATTGTGTTTGTCATGGAGTAGAAAGATCAAGGATTTTAGAATTGTAAAGAACTGCGTTTTCATTAGGTTGTTGCTCAATATTTGCTCTATGTAAACCAGAGTCCCATAAAATCTTTAATTTCTAATCTGCAATATAAAGATAAGAATACCTATCTAATAGGTTCTAACGAAGAACATGTGAATATGTGTAAGGTTCTCTAAACTGGCAATGATAGACATTTTATTACTCTAAACAATATAAGGAAGTTTCATTTATTTTGTGCTTGTTGGAAAGGGGAAAATCATTACATGATGGTTTCAGAATATGTTACCTCTCCTGAGCTTTTTTCAAATAATATATTAGGGAATAAAAGACGTGGATGCAATCTCTTCTTTTTATTGCCGTTCTTATCTTTTTTAAAGGATGACTGCCATTGTAATGAAACCGAGTGGTGTTTTAAAATGTGAATTTTACTCCAATTCTAGGACTGCATTCTTTGTATCTTACAAAGCTTTTTTTTTTTTTTTTTAATTCTGTGCCTGAAATTTCACAGGACAGTGCCGTCTATCACAGCCTGCAAGGGCCACTCTGAATCTCTAATTTCTGAACTACCCCACGATGCTCTACCTTTATGGAGCCGGTCATGCATTCCCACCATCTTGGATTGATTACTTGGAAATCAATAAAACACCAGCGACCTGCCCCAATTCCCCTCGAGCTGAGGTTCCTAAAATGTCACATAGCCCGAATATTTACTACGTATGCTCTGGACCCAAACCTCAAACTCGACTCCTTCTTTCCTGCAGATTAAGACCTTACCAACAACAGGGTTTTGAAACTGCAGCTCTTGGAGTAAAGACTGCAGAGTAATTCTCAATTTTCAAATAAAACTGTCTTTGGGCCAAGTCTCCTCAAGAAGTTACTGGGGTCTAAGACCAAGGCTTAGCAGATGACCAAGTCACTTAAACTCCTGGAGATGCTCAAGTCCCAAGACACGCAATTACAATTCAAACGCACACGCGCATGTGTGCACACACACACGCGCGCACGCACACACACATGCGTTACACACATTTGTTCATTCCTTGGTTTGGCAAGAACTTATTAAGCACTTCCTGCATGTCAACAGCTATTCTAAGCACTAAGATATATCAGTTAACAAGAGACACCAAAGTGCCCGCTCCTGGAGTTCACAGCCCGCTTGGGGCAGTGAGGAGCGCAGGAGGGGACACAGAAATTGACCGCACACACGGCCATCTACAGGGTTTATCTGTCTCCGGGGGAGTCTGGGCATCTCCGTTCCCTTCCCTCACTGTTGGTTTTGTCTCTGTGTGACATGCCTCCCCTGCCTTCCTGCGGACTGAGGTTCAGTGTCCCCTCTGGGTCACCTCTCCTTGGGGACTTCCTGGGCTTTCTGTGAGGTTCTTTCATGACATTCCCCGGTTGTCTTCTTGGTGTCTGTCTCCCCACCCAGAGTGCCAGGAGCCTGGCTAGGACTAATTCTCACCAAGAATTGTCCACTGACCACAGGGTAAAACATTCTCAATAAACACGCAGTTAGTGAAGGAGTGCGGTCTTATTCTACCGTAAAAGGAAGATGAATTTTGACGTTAACCGGGATTAGGATGCGTCTTTGCATACCATCCACACCAAACTCTGAATAATTCATGAACTTAAACAACCTTCTGTTTGAAACAGAGCTATTTTATGTGAATGACATTAGCACTGCTTTATTAAAAGCTGATCCAGCAGGAAGAGTAATTCAAAAAATAAGTTTTAATTAGTTGACACAATAGCCTCAATAGAAATACCAGTTTTATAACTCGATTGTCTTAAAATGCTTAATTTCATCTGTGCTTCCATCGTTGGAATCAGTTGAAGAGTGTAGTTAAGATGTTTATTTCCTTCAACCTTCTAATTATCACAAGAAAATTAAATTATTGCATGATTCGGAGGGAAGCCTTAGCTGCTGAGAAATGCACTGTGATGTGGACAACCGAGCTTATTTAGGGGAGCAGCAGTGGAGGTAGGGAACCGCCCAGGAGTGGGTGTACTTGCACCCCATTTATATCCTGTAGAGCCCTGTCTGTCTGGTCTGTGGTTTTGTAGTCAGGACTCTCGCGAGACACAATCCATCAGATTCATTTTTCCTTTGCCAGTTGATCTGCAGTCTTGCAAACATTTTTCTAGTTTGTCTTTAGCTTGGGGAACTTTGTCTCTGTTGATTCAACTATGCAGTTATAGAGGAAGTCGCATTTCTGACAGGGAGAAAGGCCTTTGGAGCCAGCTAACATTCCTTCCTGCAATCAACTTAATTTTAGGTCTTCTCCTGAACTGATGGCTTTAGCCATCTGCTTCTAACCAGTTTCTAAGTACTAAGTACTTTCAGACTTCATAAGAATGTGTTTCTTCTTGCTCTTGGTCTAGTGAAAGAAAACCTTTCGCATGACTTGTCGTGAAACGAATCTCATGGAAGGAGTTTGTTTTACTGGCCCCAGTTCGAGGTGTGTAATTCATACTTCTTTTGCACACCACTTCCTGACACCTAGCTTTGCTCAGAGAACAGCAAATAAGTGATAAGAGATAGCTGAATGATTTATCTGTGTGCGTATGCAACTTTTCCAAATTAAATAGGAAGAAAAAAATACGTTATGTGTGTTTTTCTTTACCACAGTCCAACTACAGGCATTTCTCCTGTACTGCTTGTTTAGTTATGGCTAAAATCTCAAGAGGAGAATAATGTCCCCAGCACGGAAAAAACATGAGCAACATTTTTTAAAGTCTTGAGTGTCTATGAATAAGTTAGCTGTGATTGAAATAACCGTTCCTGCTGTCTGTACTTATCAATGACGCTTGGTAAAAGGCAATGCATTCAAATCTCTGTGAGTATTCAGATTTTACTGCTTCTTTTTGGTAATACGTGTTAGAAGCACAGATTGTTTAACTCCTTGTGCAGAGCTGACACATGTGCGTAACACTGCTCAATTCCTTTCTCCATGGCATCTCTCTCCCTTCTCTCCCCTCCCTCCATCTCTTAGGCCCCGTCCCATCTGGGAAAGATCTGTCTCCCACTTTCTTATCATTTATTTTGCTCTTTATTTATAATTTGGGTTTCTCCTATAAGAGAAGCTATACAATATCTAAGCTTGTGTGTCTGGCTTATTTCATTTAACATTACGGTCTCAAGGTGCATCTGATTTCTCACAGATGACTCAAGTTTTCCCTTCTTGATGGCAGAGTAGTACTCCATGGTGTGTAAATACCACATTTGCTTTACCCATCTGTCTAGGACGTATGGGGTCTTTATCACGGGGAACTGGTCTCAGGCACACTTTTTTGCTCATGCTGGCTCAAGTAATTAAAGAGTCTTTTCTGAACTAAATAAAGAGTTACCTCTCACAACAGAATTACACATAGGATTGTAACTGAATAGTTCTCAAAACTCTTACACTCTCGAACCACTAGTATCTGCCTAGTGTCTAGCAGTGACAAATTCACTCTGTCACACTCCTTGACTTTTTGAGCAGTTCAAAGAATAAATGTTTCTAGGAATGCTTACAAACTTATTACTTAGCTTCCAAGGTGATGGCCATGGTAGTCAATACTGTTCTAGACTGTCAATAATGCCACCACTAAATATACTAAATCCAGGAGTGTCCCATTCTAGGAACCATATAGAAATTGTGAAGAAATGATACCATAAAAATAATAATTCTCTCATTGCTGAAGAAACTCCCCTGGGGCTCTAAAGTTTGGCTCCTGTAGTACATTTAAGTGATTGTTTGCATATAATTAACTGATGTGGGTGTAGCTGAAAAATGAAGAGTTCAGTTTTATTTTCTCATCTGAACTTACTGTTAAGTGTATCTCAATAGGAAAAAAGATGCTAAGTAAAGTAACTTAGAAATATAGAAGTCTAATGAGTTCAGCTGGGAAAAGACACATGTGTGCTTAAGTCTTCAGGAGTTCTATAGAAAAGAAACCATCCTCAGCTGATAGTTTGCAAGGATGCTTAGGCAGGCTTCCAAGCCTTCGGCTGTTGAAACGTGAAAGCATTCCACCACCCGAGTTTGACGGTTTAATTATGACGCCCCATTGCATGCTGCCATAGAAGAGTGTTGGAGTCTTTGGTGTACCTTAAACATTACAGACACATGCAATAGACACTTACAGGATTGACAGCACCTATCTCAATGTCTTCCTCCTAAAACGGAAGACAGTTCTACCTCTGGGGAAGCACCCTTCGCCTCCATAGACACCACCTTGTCTAGCCCCTGCCTGAAGACTGGCTCCACACTGGGTTATGCCTTTTCTTGTTTTAATACACTTACTAGTCCCCTAACTTTTAGGATAGAGTTGAAGTCATTGTGAAGACTCGTCCAGCCTTGCCTGCCTCTTCAGCATTATCTCAAGCAGCCACTCTTCTTGTGACTCAGAACAGTAATAACGTCCCCCACACCAACACCACCCCCCAAATGAGTCAAGCAATGCTAGATTATGCCTGGAAGATCTCGCTTCTGGTTATCTGCTCAGCTGTGGCCTACTTATCCATCAAAAATTTTAATTATGGGTCACTTCCTTTATGTTCCCATCAGATATGGCAGAATCATTGTTCCAAAAGCAGGCTACCCCATGCCTATTACTGTGGTAATACACTGATTTATAATTGTTATTTGTGGGTTCTCCCTACCTGATGTTCATACAACTTTTGCTTCCAGAAACCTAACATAGTACCTGGTACATAACCAGAGCCCAGTGAATGTATGATGGAAAGATGAAAGGACTCATTACTTTGACAGAGAGAACTGTTAGAAAGCTGATCTAAACACTTTATCATTACTAAGCCAATCCGGACTTCTACCAGTGCTGAGGAACCTACAGACAATGTGAAGAAGAGGATACAAGAAGTAAAGAGGCCAATACTTGTTGAATTAACTCTTTGGACCAGGTACTAGCTAAGTTCTTTTACATTTCATCTGAACATGATAGTCAGGCACCTACTATCACTATCCTTTTTTATATTTCATTCTTAATTTGAATTTGATTTTTATGTGGACTTCTTTCACGCCCGTACCTATGTTAGGTGCTTCTGACTTACCACACTTTTTACACTATTTCAGGGAGGGCATTGTAAACTTACTCACAAACAAGTACATGGGAGCTCATGTTCACCCAAGCTCATACATGTGGCAATTAGAGTTCTCTTTCAACCGTGCTGATCTGGTCTTTAGGCAGTGTTTGTTTCACTGCAACAATAGCACATTGCACAAAATTTTTTGACAGGGATCCTGTGCGAAGGCTACAGGCACTTCACTCTGATAAAGGGGTACGTGGTCAGGCAAGCTGAAGTCATCTTCTAGCCTTTTTTAACATGTCTTCCTTTGGAAATTCACAATGACATTAATTATATATGACAGGTCTGAAAGCCAAGGACCTCTGTAACTATCTACTCGAGCGTTTGCTAGTTTTAAGAACCTGCCCTCTTTTTTATTTCTTGGCTGAACTTTTCTCCCCTCTGAAGCTCATGAATGCCTTCGGTGGAAGTTATATTAAAATGGGAGGAAGATGCTTCTTTTCATGAGTCAATTAGTCAAAATCCTCTTTTGAATTTTTTGTTTGATGGAAATAGTAAAAATTTGAAGCCCTTTTCCTTTGCATATCCTTCACATTTTGGATTAATCCTAGAAAAAAGTGATCAGAAAAAAATTGTGGTTTGATGTATGAGGTCTAGTTAGGCTCAAAGTTAAGAATAAGAGTACTTTGCTTTTCTGATTTTCCCATCAACAATCCCAAAAGTGATACTGATTGAATTACTGAGGCACTGACCTAGGCACCAAGCAAAAAAATTATGTCAGCCATTGCCTCTGCCCTGTAGAAGGCATGGCACTCAGAATACCTAAAAAAATCAGGTAACTCCAAAACAAGCAATGCCCAGGTTTAAAATATATGCTGAGATGCTTCTCTTAGAACTATAGATCTGGGATTATGCAATTACCCAAAGATAAATCAATATAAAATCATGCGAATCACTGCTGAGGTCTGGGATTTGATATCTTTTGTCTCCCACCCAATCATTACCTGTTTCTTACTGTGCTAACCTCAGAATGGAGACACACTTCACAGACCACAGAAGCATTTTTAAACAAAGTACCTTAAATCCCTCCATAGCTCAAAAAAAAATTTTTTTTTTTAGAAAAAATCACTAACTATTCATTAGCCACCTGAAATATGCATTTGGGAGTGGTTAAAAAATCTTTGCAATTTGTAGTAACTGCTTATTACTTCATACTTCTTTTTTGGAAGAGTGTAACAGAGGAAAGATTTTCCAATATAGTTTTATTTTAAACTTGAAGCCAAGAAAAATGAGTATCATGCACAAATTTCACCCTGGCCTGAGGAAATGTAATTTACTGTTGCAGGAAATTCCACTCACTGCATCCTATCGTTCCAAAATTAAAAAGAAAAAAAAAAAAGAAATAACTTTTATTATATGCATGTAATCCAAGTATTTTCCTAAAAAAAATTCATACAGTTTTACAAAGCATAATAGCTCCCCTGGCATTCTGCTGATCGTGAATTCCTTGCTGCTCAGGGGTTCAGCTAGAAGGCATCTCCCTGCTCTATCCCTGACTGTCAGATAAAGTTTGCTGTCCACAGCGTCACCGGCACCTACCATATCCACGAATGTCGCCGAGGAGGAGGCAAGTCGCTGACGTTCAGCATCCCGAGGGGGTAACACGGGAGCAGGACCCCACCACTCGGCAACTTAGCGCATTGTCATTGATTCCCCTGTGTCCCTGCAGCCACACAGTCATCACTGGGCTCTTTGTCCTTTTATTGCTCCTTCTGACGGCAAGTCACTTGCCACTGCAGAGTGATATCATTTTCAGTATGAATACGAACGACTTAGCAATCAACACACAAGCGCTCCACGGGAATGTCATCACTGGTTTCCTTTAGGAATCAAATGAGAAAATCGATCTGCAGCCAGGTCTGAACGGTACTTCCCATGGTGTGTGGAGCATTTCATCTCGTTTACCCCCGAAATGGAAGGAATTAGAGTTTCCAAAACTGTAGGGGAAAACAAATCTGCTTTAAACAGTCTCCTTTGTTTTCCCTGTCCCTCTGTGACTCTCTTTGTCTTCTCCTGCGTGCCTGGGGGTATGTCAGCATGTGTGGGGTTTTCCTTTCTCCCAAGTTCACAGCGATCAGATTAATCAAATGCAACCCTCTCTCCTTCTACCTTGCGTGCTGCGTTGGGAGTCAGGGCGCCTCCGGTCCGACTGGATCTGCGTTATTTAGCCCGTTCAGTGCGCGGGAGAGAGCACCTCTCACGCAGGGTCAGATTTCCCGAGTGACATATGGTAGACCACAACAAAGGGCAGAACCCCGGAGAGATTCAAAGTCCTTTCATGGCAGAAGATTACAGAGCAGAGAAAATGTCTATGTTACACAAAGAAATAACAGTGAGGCTGGAATAATGAATTCCCCTGCCCGGGCTGGGACCAGCTCCTCCAACTGTTCCCTGCACGCAGGGGTGAATCTAGGGGACCACCTCCAGCCAGGGCAGGCCGGTCTCTAGGCAGCCACGCTAGCCCTCAGAGCCCACCGGGACCACGGTTCACCCAACAGCACTGTCACCGGTTCAAAGATCCTCAGATCTCAGAAGGCAGAAAGGCAGGTTCCCGAGTGACAAATGACACCCCAAAAACATTCGACAGTGAGCGCAAGGGTCCCTGCTTTCTGGATCTCCGAGGACCCTGTGGCCCATGCTACTCCTATGAACCACTGTCAGCTGAGATTGGGGTGTGAAGAGCTCCCCCTCTGTCTCTTGTTTTAAGCCTCCCTTAGTCTTATTTATCTTCCATTTGGGTTATCTGAGTTCTTCCTTTCAGATCTGCTTCCTCATCTGGACTTGCGGACCTTTGCAGTGGCCTGAGAAGCTGGCCTAGGACAGGGCCCATCTCGTGCAATGCCAGCAACTGGTACAAAGCCACAGGTCCTCAGAAGCCCAGCAATCGGATGTGTGGTTTTCTTCCCCCTCCCTCCCTCCCTCCTTCCTTCCTCCTTTTCCCTCCCTTCTTTTTTTTGTCACAGAGTCTGGCTATTTACTCTCACTTGACCACACTATGTAGCCCAGGCTGGTTTTAAATTCAGGATTTTCCTGCCTCAGCCTCTTATGGGCTGGGATTACAGGCATGCGCTGTGTCCAGCTGAAAACCCATTCTCCAAATGGCCTTGGTCCTACGGCTTTGCCTCTCTCTGCAGTTTATTTCTGAAGTAGTCTCCAGGACAGGTCTTCAACACTTCAACAATAGCATCATTCAACTGCCAAACACTATGCACTTGATCACCGCCTCGCTCAAGCAGGGAGCAAACCCTGGCAGTGGTCCAGAGGTCGGAGGTAAGGTCCCTGCGAGCTCACAAAACTCCCCGCTGCCTTCCTCAAGGTGCTGAGCACATCGCGTGGTGTGCCCTGCCTCAGGGGACCGCGATGGATATTCCAGGTGCTTAGAAGCTTGCTTCCCCCATTGGCTCTGTGGTTCACTCCTACACCTTCCCAAACCATCACACAGATGGACCCTGCTACTGAGACCTAGCCAGGCCACCCCTACCCCAGCACTCCCTGCCTTCGCTTTGTTATTCTTTCACAGTATGCATCATTCTCCATGGAACCATGTGATTTACTAGGCACATCATTTCATCTCTGCACTAGAATCCAAGTCCAGGAGAAAGGATTTCTGTATTTTTGACACTGCTTTAAGGTCAGTGCCTACTTCAGTGTCTAACACAAAGTAGTTGTACAATAAATATTTGTTGAAAACGAATGGGTCAGTAATCGTGTATATCCATGTGTTGGTCCACACATTTACATTTAACAAGAAAGAAGACAGTTGGATCAGTTCATAATTAAATAGAAGTAATTTTCATGAAAATAATATTTTGGGGTGTCTGAGACAGTGTTCATGGTAACTCTTTTATAGGAAAGACGTCATTTTTTCTGATGGTTCTGGAAGGGATGTAATTATTGAGAAGGACACAACAGAAAAGAAAGAGGCACTGGGAAACACAGTTTGTTTAATCTAACGAGGAGGCGGCAGGATGGCATTTGGGAATGTTTACAAAGAACTGTTGTTATATTATGAAAGAAATATAAAACATCAAAGGTTGGGGTCTTTGACATGGGGAATTCTGATGATGTGTGTAGCTAATTCACTACTTCACACTAATTTACACATAATTCACACTAATTCACCACTATATCCACATCGAGAGACTGCTTGAATGGAACAAGAAAAAAAATTACCTATTTTCTTTTTCAATTTGATAGCATCGATCAAAAAGCAGAATCTTTTTACTTTAAGTTTCAACTTTAAGATATAATTCACATGCTGTAAAGTTCACCTCTATAAGGCGTCCAATTCAGTCATTTTTGGTATATTCAGAGTTGGGTGCCTACCACTACTATCAAATTTTATAATGGTTTCACCACTACAGCAAGGAATTCCCACCAACCCGCAGCCTCCAGCAAACGCTAATAAACTTCCTATCTCTATGGACTTGCCTACTGTGAATAAGCTACATAAATAGAATCCTACACTATGCACATGCACTATATATATATCACACTTACATATGTCATGCATATTGCATGAGGCTTTTTCACTTAACATGGGGTTTTCAAGGTTCATTCATGCTGTAATGTGCTTTAGTACTTCATTTTTCTTTAAATCTAAAAGGTCACAATGTAAAGATATGCTCCACTTTGATTATGTTGACCACCTTTCTACTTTTAAACCACTACATATGAATAATGTTCCTACAGACACTCATGCACGCTCTCCTGTGTGGCTGTGTTTTTATTTTTCCAGAGTCCTCCACCTCTGAACTTTGGCTATAAATCTAGCCATCAGATCACCAAGTCATACAACTCTGCGTCTAACATCTGGAAGGACTGCCAAAGATTTCCAGCACGGCTGTGCCATGTTACGACCTCACCAGCAGGGTATGAGAATTCTGATTTCTCTGCATCCTCTCCAGTATTCGTCATTGTCTACTTTTTTACTACAGTCATCCTAGTAGGGGTAAAGTGGCATCCCATGAGGTTTTAATTTGCACTTCCCTGCTGGTTAGTGATGTTGGACCTACTTTCACATGATTATTGACCACTTGGATATCTTTGCTGGATAAATGCCCTATTCAAATACTTTGCCTTTTTTTTAAAAACCAAAACAAAACATTGTATTTTTTTTTTATTGTTGACTTGTAAGAGTTTTTTATACAATCTGGAAACAAGCACCTCATCACATACTCGATTCACAAACAAACATTTTCTCCTGTTCTGTGGATTGTAAAAAAGTCTTTTCACTTTTTAAATGGTGTTCTTGGAGGTGAAAAGAAAAAAGACCTTAATTTTAATCAGGTCAATTTCACTTACTATTTCTTGGTTATTTGTGATTTTATTGTCCTAAGAAACCACTGACTAATCTGATGTCAAAAATATGTAGTCCTATGTTGCCTTACACATTTAGCTCTTACTTTTAGGTGTAGAATTCATCTGGAGTTAACTGTTGCCTATGGCATGAATTAGAAGTCCAACTCCATTCTTTCCCATGTGTCTTAGCACAGTCTGTTGGAAAGATTTCTCCTCCCCATTGAGTTGTCTTGGTACCTGTGTCAAAAAAAGATCGGTCATACACATATGAGTTTATTTCTGGTTTTTCAAAAATATTACATGGATCTAAGTCTACTTTATATCAGTATAATACTATTGTTTTTTACTAGATTCTTGAACTGAAATGGGAAGTCCTCCACTTTGTTCTTTGTCAAGTTCATATGGGCTCTTCTTGGCCCTTTGAATTTCATATTAATTTTAGGATCACTTTTTTTTAAAAAAAGGCAATTGGGATGTTAATAAGGATTGTATTGGGTTTGTAAATCCACTTTAAGGAATAATGTCATCTAAAAATTATAATTTCCCTTCATGATCATGGAATATTTTTCTTTTAACTTAGGTCTTCTTTAACTTCTTTGGTTAGTTTTTGTAGCTTTCAGTGCATAAACCTTGTGTATCTTTGGAAAATTTATTTTGAAGTGTTGTGTTCTTTATGTTATTGTTAGTGTAATTACTTTCTTAATTCATTTTAAGTTGTTTGCTGCAAATATATAGAATTATGATTGGTTCTGCATATTGATCTTACAGCCTGAAATCTTACTCATTTATTAGTTATTCTAGGTTTTCTTTGGAGTTTCTGGGGTTTTATACATATATGTTTCTTCAGATGGTACCTAAGAATTTATGCTGTCTGCAATGTTAAATTCTTTGGCAATGAAATTTATTTAGCTTAATTACCAAAACTGAAGTAGGAAAATTTTTCCTTTTTGAGTCTTCTGAGAGAAAAAAACTGACCCTCAGATAATACTATTAAAAAATAATAAATTATAATTTGTTTCTCTTAGCAAATGTTACATTATTAATATTCACATAATTATACTACCAATAATAGCATGTACATACTATATATATGTATGCAGCAACCCTCTGAAGTAAGAAGAATTTTTGTTCTCATCTTACAACAGAAAGCGAGCTGAAGGAGGCCGTGGCTTTCTTATGGACACAGTTAATTAGCTATGGTAGCACTGCAAGGACTCAAATGTAATTTAAAAAACACGAAACGCACAGAAACGAGTCTGTTAGGTACAGCCTCATTCACCGAACATCCTACTGGATGCTTGAAAGTGAGTCCGCAGGCTCTGGACTCTGTATCTCTGCAGTGTTCTGTCGCCTGGGACAGAGATGCAGGTCCTTCCATCAGCTGAACTACTGGCTGCGGAAATTCTTTAGGACGGGGCCTCGGTCCAGACATGTGAGCTACCGCAGCCTAGGATGCCCTCTGCGAATGGCGCTGTTGGCTTTCTGCTGGAGGCATACGCTGCTGATGGAGTGGAGAGCGGTCTCCAGCTGAGAAGGCTGGAAGTAAATGGAAGAAAAGCGAACGCGTGGATTCACATACTTACAGACAAATGTGACTCAAGATTTGTGCAGAAAGCTCACTCAGAGGAAAAACAACGAGGAATAAACGCTATCTAAGAGCACAGAGGCAGGCAGGCAGTGCATCCATAGCTAACAGCGTGAAGACAGCCCCATCTGGGCAGGCAGCTTCCCTGGGCCAGATGCAGACCTGCCACCGACCAGCGCTGGAGAGCAGCCCGAGCCAGCGAGCCCGTCCACGGCGGGCACCGGAAGCTTCGTTTCCAAGTAATCTCCTTATGTAAGTGTTTCTTCAATATGAAATAAAATCAGCATCTAATTGACTTAGAAACAATAAGAGCAGCTATAATGATTAATATAGTCATTGTATAAGCTTATTCAAATCATCGCAACAACCTATTAGTAATAGAATAACTTATCTTTAGATATTATTTTAGGATTTTCAAAGGGCTTTCACATATTTACCTATGTCATAGGCATGATCTTCTAAAAGAAAAGAAAAGAAAAGAAAAGAAAAGAAAAGAAAAGAAAAGAAAAGAAAAGAGTACCCTCATCTTGATCTGACCCATTAGGAAACTGGCAGCCAGACTCAACGTCAGCGAACGTCTGTGTGTCAGTTGCTGTGGCCGGTATAGTTCTCCATGTGATCCTGCCTGCCATGAATCCTATCTTCCACTCATACAACCTTTCAAGGAAGGGTTTGCTAAAATTCCTTCCTGCAGACAAGTTTCAGGAAGAACTAAAAGTTGCCTAATCTCGTAGCCAGCAGGAAGCAGCGGAGATTTGAATACAGTTCTTTAGAATCTTGGGCTACTGCTCCTCTAGGAAGAAAACTTACGATAATTCTAGGTGGTTGGTAGCATTGTTACCTTGATTTAGGACATTGGAAAATAAGCTGAGAAAAGCTCAGTGACTTATCCATGAGCATAATACAACTAATGGACTTCACGTCATGTTGGATTAGATCTTCACCACTGAAAACTAATTAATTCATTATCCAATCAACTCTTAATCCTTAACTCACTCCTCAGTTCACCTCATCTACACACTGACCGGAAGCCAGCAGAGACTGGGCAGCAAGCAGAGGTCTGTAGTCATGGAGACAGAAGTTAGATGACCTACCCCAAATTGCTGCTCGAGGAGTTCACGAGCTCCATCAGATACCAGTCCCAGGCTACAGCAGGAGTAAGAGTCACCCCCTTCCCTTCCCTAGAAGATGTACACTGTTAGATTCTGTGTGTGTGCATGCGTGTGTGTATGTGTGTGTGCGGCTGTGCACTGGTAAGTCTGCAGACCATACCACCAAAGAACCCTGGGAAACCTCAGAATTGTCCCAGTGCAGCAGTTTTTAAATAGAGAAAAAACGAAGAAATAGAAAGTCCTGAGAGCCCTGGAGCAATGAACACCTTGTTTGTTTGTTTGCTTTAGCAGTTAAGAGCATTTGGGTTTAAAGTAAAGCCTTTTTTTTTTTTTTGGTGGCACCGGGGATTGAACTCACAACCTCGCGCCTGTCAGACAGGTGCTTAAGTCACTAAGCCAAATTCCCAGCCCTGCTTTTTTGAGGCAGGGTAGCACTGTGTAGCTCAGGCCGGCCTTGCACTCGCGTTGTAACCCAAGCAGGCCTCAAGCTCACAACGCTCCTCCTACCTCAGCCTCCCGAGTGCTGGAAGGTAAAGCCAGTCAGTGAGGACCTCCTGCAAGGCAGTCAGTAACAGTCCTGCACCTACAGCAGTGTTTGTAGGTCCCACAGGCTTTCTATAGTTTCTCATGTAATACAAGGTTATAATTCCCTAGCCATTATCTCCATTTTGAAAAACATGGAACCATAGATCCCAGAGGTTAAATTATCCATTCCAGGTCACCATGCTAGTGGTTGAATTTGGGATTCCAACCCTGATGCTTTTGTTTCCTCAGTGCTTGCTCTTTGTACCCCTGGAAGCCTAAGCAGAATAACGTGGGAATAAATGACGCAGACATCCACTGCTTATCAACCTCGTGTTCCAGGGACAGTCATGCATCTCACTGAACCTCAATGTCTTCACGTTTAAATGCAAATAAAGCTACTGGAATGAAAGAGAGAAAAAGGTGATACATAAATAATAACAATACGGACACTCCTCGTTTAACAACAGAGTTACTATCCAGTCCCACGACTGGGTCATTGATTGAACTGGTTGCCAAATGAGGAACTGTGTTTAGTATGTATGTTACAAGATCCAGAACAAAGAACTGGTCAAAGGAAGCTCCAACTTCATGACTTTGCTTTAATTTTCATAACTCTCCCATGCAGTACTGTCATGTATAATAGGACAGGAAACTACAGTACTATATGGTACAGTGCAATCGGTAAACATTACAGTAGTGTATAAACAAGGTATATTGTACCAAAAAAAGAGAAGACCTTGAGGGTCTATCAACAAGATGGATAGAATTGTAAAAATAAATGGGTCATAAGTCTGAACAACACACCTAGGTTCTAAGTCCAAACAGTTGCTAAACAGATTGCTTTTCAAGAGAGGAATGTCTGTATTAGACATCACATTATCAAAATAGTTCAATGAAAAAGATTTGTTTTCCTTAAGAACATGAGCTACCCAATAACCTTTAAAATAAAACACAGCAACCACCAACAAATCATCACATCAGCTGCTTCGGGTGGTATTGATCCCTCATGTGTCAGAAAAGGCAGGGATGAAAATTATTCAGAAAATCCAGGCTATCTTATGATATAGAAAGTGCTCATTAATGATCAGGATTGCAAAACAGATGCAGTCTGGTTATGATCTTTGGCAGATCAATAGAGCATCTATGCCTGTATTTCCGCACAGGCCCTTTGCGGGCATCTTAGCAGCTTCCATGAATTCTTCAAGATTACATCGACCACACCGTTGACATCGCCGGAAGCTGTGGTGTGAACATGCAATTTTGGTTGACTCCTGAAGGAGCTTCTGCAGGTCACTGCGAGGAACCAAGAAACTAAAATACTGCTACGATATCGCAGAACCAGGGGCCCGCTTGACTCTGTGACAACCACTGGAAAAGCCCAATGACCTTGAAAGTGTGGCTGGTCTCTGCGGGGTCAGTGCTCTGTCCGCATCTGCGGTAAACTCCGTGGAGGACGGGAAGATGTATAAAGGGTGCAGCGAAGGAGCTGACTTAGCCGGGCATGTGAGACAAAAACTGAACACATAGAACAATCACAGGGCCAAGAAGAACCATGATAATTAATGATTCAAGGGTTTCCTGTGGTTTGGGAGCCTATATAAAATCCCCGAGAAAATAAGTACACTCATATGATACGGGACATTTCTGCATATCAAAAAGTTTCAAAAGTAACATCATTTCTAAAAAGCTTGTTTATATCTGAGGATTTATTTAACACCACAAGACTCAGTTTTACGATCACCTGAAGAACTGTCGGAAGCGAACAATCCTTAGAAGACAGCCCAATTAAAAGAATACACTGTACAGTTTCTGGCCTTTTGGCCCAGCTGTTCTGCCTGTATCATACGTGATCCGCGGGTCTCATCAGAGCGTGCTCCGGATCACTGTCTTCTGTGGCAAAACAGGCAAACCTGCTATCTTCCCCCCACATCAGACACTGTAGCAATAATACATAGTTTGAAGACATTTGTCTTTCCGTGACTGCTGTTTATTTGCACAACATCCTTAGTGAGTGTGCGTAAGATACAACAGACTCCAGGCTCCTCATGTAGCAACCGAGTTTCCTTTCTGTAACTAAGTCATTCACTGGTTGGTCTCTGAATAAGGAACTGTATTTAGTATGTGCGTTACAATAGTCAGGACAAAGAAACGGTCAAAGAAAACTCCATGATGACTTTGCATCTATTTTCATAACGCTTACATGCAGTATTAGAATGTATAACAGAACATAAGATGAGTAAAAATTACAGTACTGTATAAACAAAGTACACTGTGCAGAAAAAGACGCTGAGGCTTTATAAACAAGATGTGCAGAACTGTGCACGTACAAAAAAAGACAGGCTGTAAGTCCAAGTGGGAGGTGAGTCCAACAACGTGTGTGAGCAGGAAAGCTGAACAGTTGTTGAACAGGTGGGTCATTCAGTGAGGAATATCCGCATAGATGCCATGGCTTTAGTAGAAAATTTAAATAAGTAATTTGCATTAGAACAACTGGCAAATAATGAAGCACCATATAAACAATGAATTTAAAATAAATTAGAATTTCTATGGAAAGGAGATTCTGAAAAGATGAATTGATTTTCTTATTCCAAGAATTGTTAAACCAGAAACGCATTCAGGGTAACATTATCCTGGTACTTTAGATTTGGGCAAGTATCAAAAAGCTCTCACAGGGGACAATTTCCTAGTGCCCGTCTAGGAAAGCATTCCAAAGAAAACACCGAGGCCATTCTGTGACATGTGTGCGTGTGCACGCGCGTGTGAACGCTTGTGTGCTCCTTTGCAGGGCTGCATGCCTGTGCTACTGGTGTTTGTCAGTGCTGAGACGATTCTCCCTGGACTGACAGCACTGAGGGTGACCATCTAGGAGCCCCCAGTGCTTCGGAAGAGTGGGCGGTGTCCAGTGTGACGCACCGGAAGGAGGTGCTCACAATCCTTCAAACGCATGGTGTGGGAGTCTATGCCATTATTTTTCGAAGCGAAAAAAGACCACCTTTTCATCTCCCAGAAGACTGGCTGTGCATATTTGTCCATCCCACCTTGGCAGCACTCACACGTCCTTCAGGACAGGACTGTGATCTGGACACAGTAACACAAGGGTCCTCTGACAGCCCTGCTCCAGAGTTACTGCCGGGGGCCTGAAGCCAGCTTGGCTCAGGATCCCGGGGTCCACAGTGGCGCCTCCTCCTGAGGGCTCTGTGTTTTCATATTGAAATAAACCCTAAGGGCACAGGCAGCAGCAGAATTAGAACTTCAGGGGGGCTAAGGAGCAATTTGATTTTAAAAAACTTTCCATGAAAAAAAGAAACCATAGGTCACTAAGTCTGACATGGTCATTTTGCTGGGAAAAAAAAAAAAAAAAAAACTTTCAATGGACTTGAGTGACCTAATTGGAGAACTAGAATTGTTGTCTCCTTTCTTTCTTTTTTTAGAGGTGGGTCTCTGAAAAGAAAATTAGCCAAACACTAAGGAGATTGTGTGCATGTCTGCTCCCCAAGTGCTCACACCTCCTTGAGGGTAAGAAAGGAGCCACAGACCCCGTGATGGGCAGAAAGGAGGGTGACGAGAACCCCCAGACCTGAACTGAAGTCTCCTTGAGCCTCTTAGAAGATAATAAGTCATCTGATTCCTCCATGCTTTGGGATTCGGATCTGCCAGATGGAGATTTCGTGTACTATCTAGGGTTCCTACAAAGTTGCCGGTGCCAAGCACCAACTGAAATGAACACGGCACGAAATGGGGGAGTGATTGGCTGCCATAATGAAGCCGTTGTGAGCGCTGAAAGGGGAGAGGCAGTGCCAGCCGCAGGGCGGCTGAGTGGAAGGATTCAGATGCCTTTGGGTGTCTCTGGCCCTGGTCTGTCTCTACTCTCCGGATGTCAAGCGCATTCCCAGTCCAGCTCCTCCCCACGGCGGGACACGGCTGTGGTCAGAGGGAAGAACGCTTTCTCCACTCTGTTGCTTCCTGTGAAACTCGTGTGCGAGCACTCTCGCGGGCTCATTTTGGTCCCACAGTGAGTGCTCTGGCCGGCAGGTGGGGGGCTGCAGCGTCCCAGGGTTTGGACGAGGAAGAGGGGTTTCCTCCAAGTGGGGAGGAGGCTATTCTGGACAGAGATTCTCAACTCAGGAACCCCAAGATCAAACACAACAATAGACTCAAGAAGCTGGGCACCGAGGTGCTTCACCAAAAATGCCAGAGCCCCACCCTGCAGCAGATCTTCTTGGGACAACGTTAAACGCCTGCCAGGCCTGCAGAGCCCTGAGTTCAAGGGCAGCAAGAACAGGAAATACAAGTGGTTTTAAGTAATCTCGACAAAGGAAAAAGAGAACTCCACCGCAAGGGGATAGGGCTGAGTGTCCCAGGCAGGACGCCCAAGCTCACTCAAGTTCCTCTCTAAGACTCTGCTATTCACAGCACTCCACCTGAGGCAGCGTCAATAAACATGCTCAATCTCCTGCTTCTTTCAGCTCCAGTGGGGCAAAATGTAAAAACCTAAGAAGGCCGATCTTTCCGGAGTGGCTCCCCTGCCACTTTTGACACTGTGCCTTGAATGTAGGCTGAGGAGCAACAATCCGAGGTGACTCTAAGCCAGTGGGCATGGTGCCCAGGTCCCTGCATGCCACCCACCCAAACTGCAGCCTCATGACTGTCCCAGTAACATGCATCTCCATTGATCCAGTGGAATGTGAACCTGGGGGTCTCAAGATGCTTCCCCAGAAAACCCTAGAGCTGTCAGAAGGTATGGGAGGACAAACGCTTTTCACAGGGTCTTTGGCTCTTGTCAAGAAGACACAGCTCCTCATCAAGGGGTTTATCTGCAAGCGTCCTTTTTCCTTCCATGGATACTTACTGAGCATGGCAAGGACCTAGCAATGCTCGCGACAGCAGAGACACAGGAAGGAACAATCCCCTGGACTTATACCCTAGTAAGGGAAAAAGAAGTCATAAACAAGCAGCAGGTGAATAAGAAAATGATGATGTTGGTTAAGAGACAAAAGGCTATAGGAAAACACATGAGGGAACTTCGAGCACAATCAGAAGGTGTAAAGTGGACTAAGCTTGGGGAAGTCTGGTAGCTGTCCTGTAGAGAAATGCTTGTATTTTTCAATTTATTTTTATTTTTATTTTATTTCATTTTATTTTATTTTTGGTACCGGGGATCGAACTCCTGACCTCATGCTTGCCAGGCAAACGCTTATGCTGCTGAGCTAAATCCCCAGTCCCACCTACCCCACCCTTTTTTAAAGAAATGTTTGTAAAAGAAGCAAGAAAGGAAGTGGACAGCCCAGTTAGTAAACCAGCTCAGATGTGTAGCCTGGCGATACCGGTGGCTGGCCTTCGTTGGTGGAGGTAGGAAAGCGGGTGATAAGTTGTCAGATGCCAGGTCCATCTGAAAGGCAAAGCCAACGGAGAGGCATTAAAGATCACATCTGGGTTTCTCCTGAGGGTGAGGAGGCCCTTTGCATTGCTCTGGGTTAGAGCCCTCTTCCAGAGTTGGATTAGGGGAGCCTTCCAGAGTCCCTTTGTAGGGAGGTAAGCTGGAGTCCCTCTGACGGGAGTAAGAGAGCTGCTGATGCTGAAGTCCTAAGGCAAAGGCCAGAGCTGGGCTGGAGTAACACAGCAGTCATCTGTGACCAGGTCTGCTTGACACCAGTTTGGACATCGGCATAGACAGGGACAAGGACTGGAGGGGAGAAGGTGGGGAGGGTGTTGGGAACCCAGAGGAAACACCGTCTGGTGGGAAGGGACGGTGAGTGCTCCCTGGAGGACAGCGTGGGTATTGCTAAAGACAGCCACGGAAGGATTTCAGTGGAGCTGTGGGTCGCAAAGCAGATCTGAGGTGGCTGAGGAAAGGGAGTCAGGAGAAGGAGGCAGCGCTCAGGCCTCGCCGTAGAAGAGAAAAGAGCCACAGGGCTTGCTGCTGCTGCAGGCCCGGCCTGGGGGAGGGAATACGCAGGCTGGAGACGTCAGCAGCACACTGGCACACTGCTGATACAGGAGAGGAGAGGTGGACAAATTGAAGTTTAAATAGGATAATGGACATAAGGGTGTTTTCTCCATTTAAAAAGGCCACGCAAGTGTCAGATGTTTAATAATTTGACCTAAATAAACACTTCCGCTTTAACTTTTCTTAACGGACATCTACAATGCATTGTATTGTGTCCCTATTATAAATATTTATGGTACCCTAAACTCTCTTCTGACTACTTCTTGTTTGTGTTCAACTTATAATGGTTGCTTTGTTAGGCCACAAGAATAGCTATTGAATTTGAAAAAGGATGAAATTGTTCGTGTTGCCATGAAGGCACCCTTTTAGGGTCTTTTCATTCACTCATTCCTACCGGATCTGAAGTCAGATGGAAACACAGATGTCACTTTGAAAGTCTGCTCTAACAAAAATACATCGAATGCTTCCAATGCAGAGTGCAATAGTTGGGTTTGTGAAATGTACACATCAGTTAAGATAATGCCCTCTAGATAGCGTGTTCTATAAACCTGTCTCTTAAATGTATCCCATCCTATTCCTCCTGAATGTCACATGCAATGGCAAAGACATGGAACCGCATGGACAATTTTGTGAATAACATCAAATTTGTACATGCGGCACGTACAAGAGGATGGGCAGGGGCAGAAACAAAAATCTAGAGAAGTAGAAAATAAACATGCTTATACCAATTTGGATGATAATACCTTCAATGATTTCAAGATGGGAATGCCATGTTTGGAAAGATCACCCTTGAGGAAGTGGGTTGGAAGAGGGTGAGGGAGGGGAGGGATTGGCGTCAGCAGGTGTGACACCAGAGCAGAATCTTGGGGTCTTCATGCCATGGCTGAGTGTAGCTCATCCTCTCTAAAGCACATGGTGAAATTTCATCCCCATCATGAGCTGTAAAGAGGTCCGGCCAGGGGGGATCCACACAGGCACCAGGGCTTTGCAGGGTGAATGGATTCGCCCCCGTGTCACTAGCGGTGAAGGGTTACCTTGAGAGAGGGCAGTCTGTGCCAGTCTAGCTGGGGCTGTCACATACTCCCTGGTCTCAACACCATCTCCAGACTTTGCCAGCAAGAAGCTGTCACCTTCGTCAACCTCGGAGCACAGCCCCAAGCCCAGATAAACTACAACTCACTAAATCAGTGGTGCTGTGTTACCAGCAACAGAAAATGCCTCAGTGGACCTCAGAATGCAGCATAGCTCCCGACATCCTGTAGGGCATATAGTAGCATATAGTTTATTATATAGATAATAAGTAATTTAGTGGTAATTACTGACACTTGGATAACTGCAAAGTATAATCATTTCTTGGTTATGCTAAAGCAAATGAACCAACCTGTTGCTAAAATTAACTAAAAACCCACCTTTGTGGCAACACAAAGTGAGTGGGAATCAGACGATGTGTCTGAGAAGTCATGAGGTGGAGGAATCTGGGCTGCTCATCCAGGGCCATGTGAACTTGCGAGGGGCAGAAAGTGTAGTAAGCGAAGGACGTGAAGGAAGAGGAAAACCCGGAAGGCAGTTTGAGCAAGACAAAGATGGAGCAGCTTTGGAGGAGGGACGCACAAGAAACAGAACTCATTTGCCTGTGGAGAGTGGAAGAGATAATCCGCTCTAGTTTTACCCCTAATCTAGATGCAACTTGAACACTCCAGCCCAATAACCTGAGAAAACTCGTGTAGGTATTTATGCCTCCCAAGCGAAGGGACTTGGGAAAAACACTTGTTATCTGTCTTCACTCGCTTGTTCTTCGAAGCCAAGGGAAAGAAGTAGTAGACTGGAGGTTGAGGCATGAGGAGAAGGCAGAAGTAAGAGATATTTGGAAATGAATTTTGCTTTTGTAAATGAAGCACATGTAGCCACCTTTATGCCTGACAAAATGCGTCCAGACAAACTCCTGCCAGGGGAGAGTGCTCCAGACTGGGCACTGTAGACCTCCCTAAAACATCACATTTACTCACAAGGGATTTTACTCATGCCTGAGCCCCAAAAATGTACAACAGCAGACAGGGAGCCCAGGATGGCCCCAACACGGTGGCTTCCCTAAGCTCGCCTTTGCCCTGCTCTCCCCTCTCTACCCCTCAGCTCTCTTTCAGTGGGACTGTCCCCTACTTGTGCTCGGGGCTCATTTTATCACAGAGGAAAGGCAAACAAGGGACACATTTTTCTGCGGAGTCACACGGCCATCTGCCAGTTCTTAGCACCCCATTATGTGTTTGGTACTGTGCTAGACGTTGGGGTCATAGAAATGAAAAACCCGTGTTTTTTCCCGCTTGAAGAGCTCGGTCTATTGGAGAACTCAGGCAGACAACAAGCAGTTAAACAATAGAGGTTGAAAAATCTATCCTACTCTATACTGAACTGTTTAAACAGGCACAGGACGCTTTGAGCACCCAGAGAACTCTCTAACTGCTTTGGGTGATGGGAATCTTTTGGGGTGGGGGGACCATTTACCTAAGTCTTTAAGGAAGAAGAGAAAACAGAGTGGTAAAGAAGGAAGCAAAGGGCATTGGAAAGAAATATTACCATAGGTCCTTGGTAATTCCTTCCATGCGCGTTTGGTGATAGGTTAATTATGAACCCAAATGAATGAATTACCAACAGTGGATGTCAGCATCTTAGCAACAGAGATATTTTTGGATCCGTTGTCCTCCTGGATGTTTCTTGCGTCACCCTGCACACACTGCTCTTCTGTGAGTCTTATGAGGACGGAGTTTTCCGGCTCCCTGCAAGCCCACTGTCTGCCCTAGCTAACGTCTGTACGTGGGAGGAGTGGGGGAGGTGGAAGTTAAAGTGGATATGCGTCTACCGCAGGAATTAATTCAGTTCAACAAACACTGATGGACACCTACAGTTTGCTTATCTGCTCCCCCATGGGACCGTAATGTCTCAGAGTGCTGAAAACTCGTCTAATTGATCTTTGTCTTCCTGGGAAGCTGCCACAGCACCTGGTGTACACCAAGGATAAAGACTGGTGCATGCTTGGAAGCTCTGTAGCCTGGGGGGAGAAAAGAAATGGAAACAAAACAAAACAGCACAAAAAAATCATGAGGTTCTTGACCCATCTGGCCACAAGGAAGTAGTGGGGGGACTGCTATGAATACACTTAGGAATCATGCAAAGCAGGGTGAGGTTATTCCACTGCCGGAAGTCTGCTGGGGCTCAAGGAATGATGTCTGAACGGGGAGGCTGTGAGGTTCGGGAAGGACAAGGATGGCTGCACACAGTCCAAGTGGGAGGAAGAGCCTCTGAAAAGCGGAACGGCGCAGGAGGAGAGCGAAGGTAGATTAGGGATGGGGGTCACGCAGGGCATCCAAAGAAGGAGTGCAGGGCTCCTTCAGGGCAGCATCAGGAGGCTGGCGGCAGGCGAATGCAGGGGCTGTGAGGTGGGAGAGAAGAGGGTCAGGCCGTCTTGGCCAATTTCCTGTCCATGGGACAAAACACTGAACACCTGCGACTTAAAGGAGGGGTTTATTGTGGCTCGTGGTTCCAGTCTGGGGTCTGCTGGCTCTGAAGCAGAAACAGGATAGCAGAGAGGTGCGGCAGAGACAAAGTGCTCAACTCATGGTGGCCAGGAAGCCAAGAGAGAGGGAGAGAGAGAGAAGTGGGTGGGGACAGGAAAGCACCCTTCCGGGTCAGACCCCAGTGACCACCCCCAGCCAGGGCCACCTCCCGCAGCACAGTCAGCCGTGAATGCACCAAGGGGTGAGTCCATTGATTCATATAGCACCCCAGGATCCAGCCACCTTCCACACTCATGAGACTTGCGGGGGACACTGCATCTCTAAATCATAACACAGGCACTTTGTGACAAAGGACCTCGTGATGATTGGTTTTCTGTACCAACCTGGCTAGACTCTAGTACCCGCGTATTGATCAAGCATGCAACTGTTTCTGTTCAGATGTTCTGAAGACGTGCTCAACGTCCAGAATCAGTTGTCTCTAAATAAAGACACTTCTCTGAGTGATAGTGGCACCTCATCAGTCACTTGAAGACATTCAAGGCCAAAACAGGTTTCTCAAAGAAGAGGAAAATCTTCCCCCAAGTCTGCAGTGCCAATACTCACTTCGGTTTCCAGCTTGCTGGCCTCACCTAGGAATTTCAGACTCGACTCCAGCCTGTGTTGTTAGGATCCCAGCTTGCCAAGGATCTAACAAGGGGACTCACCAGACCCTACAACCGTAGGAGCCAGCTGCTTTAAAAAGTTATATATCTAATCTATTGATACACATGCATCTAACCCTGTCGTTGTGTTTCTCTGGAAAACCCCAGCTGATATGAAGTTCAAAGGCCATTTGGAAAGGCACGGACCTTAGCCGGGGGGAGGTGTAAGAGTACAGCTCAGCGGCAGCAGAGCACTTGCCTAATATGTGCAAGGTCCTGGGTTTGATTCCCCAGCAATGAAAAATAGAAGCACTGATCTTGCTTAGATGGCATAGGTGTGGGGCTCCTGCCACAGCCAGTGCTAGCACTTGGTCTGCACATCTTTGTTCTGTGATGGAAGAAGAATAGAAGAAGCACTAGATTTGTTTCTGTCTTTAGGGACACTACGGTGCTCCTGAATTTCCCATCCTCTACAGTGTTTCTGTAAACAGCGCTGGGAGCTGCTTCCAGACACAGAACGCAAAGCTTGTCACCGAGAAGCTTAGAAAATGGATTTCCCCTCCTCGCCTCTCAAGCACGGTGTTATGATCACCCAAGTCCCCAAACACAGCTCGGTTGCACCCAAAATCTTCAAGTGTAATTACGCATCAAAACACAACAGAACTGTTTTGTATTTTCAAAAAGAGATGTCATCCAAACAGATTTTTATCATTTCAATTTTTACAGCTACTTTGAGGCTTTTATGGTGCCTTTTTACTGAAGAGTTCAAAATGCGCTACTGACATTATAATATTAATTTGTCATCCAGTAGACTTAGCTTCAATGAGCATTTATCGGTGTTGCACTGGGGGCTGTGAGATGTCTACAGAGGAGACAGTTTTCATCTTACTTTTCTAAAATGCCAGGGGAACGCTCAGTCTGGATAGCTGAGTTATCCATCAGTTCGATAGATATGTATTGCAAATTGACTATGTGCTGCGCCAGACACCCGGGTAAATGGGGGGTAAACAGATGTTCACACATCATTCCTGCCTGCAAAGGATGGATAACTGCAGAAACAGAAAGTGAACAAAATTTACCTATACTGTTAGACATTCTCTATTGATATTTTACTTATAAATATAAAAAAAAGCCCTTATCATCCAGGTGATCCTTGAGATGGATCTCAGCACATTCACAATGGGGCTGGAATTTTTATGTCTCACTACCGGGCAGCTTGAGCCCCTGGGGGTACCCGCATAGCTGTCCCACACATGACCATACCACTCTACCACCAGTGGGACAAGCCACTGAATGGACAGTCATGCGTGTACCACCTATGGCTCAAGCCAGAGGGAACATGTTAAACCCCGAAAACCATAAAACAGTGCTGAAAATAATTACATGAAAAAAAATTGAAAAGCCATCCCATGAGTACTAACTGGAAGATAATATTAGATAATATGGTCAAGATGATAATATTCCTTAAAACAATCTCTGTTTAGTGGAATACCTAACATAATCTCAATGTGCCATCCCCTATCCTTTTTCAAAAATAGTGAAGTTGATCTTAAAATTCATATGAGATTACAAAGGTACCTGAAGAGCCAAAACTGTCTTGGAAAAGAACAAGTTTGAAGAGTCACAGTTTCCAGATTTCAGATAATCAAGACAGCATGGTGCTGGCATATGGACAGACATATAGATCAGTGAAGTATAAGAGTCCAGAAATAAATCCATCCATCTCTACTCCAGGTTACCAAGACAATCCAGTGGGAAAGAATAGTCTTCAATATACGGCAATAAGACAATTGGATATCCACACACAAAAGAAGGCAGCAACTGGACTCCTATTACAAAACATATTAAAATTATCTTGAAATGTACCATAGAACTGAATGCAAGAACTCAAACTTTAAACTTTCAGAAAGAAACGCGAGAAGAAATCTGTACAACCCTGTGTTGGGCAACGATATAACATCCAAAGGACAAGTGGTAAGAGATTATAAATTTAATTGCATTAAAATGTTGTGCCACAAATAACACCATCAAATGAGGTAAAAGAAAATCCAGGAAAGAGAGAAGGTACCTGAAAACTATGCATTGGATAACAGAATATACTCCTGTCCAAAATACAAAAAGAACTCAATTGATTAAGACAAACTATGGAATTTAAAAATACATATTTAAATAGGTTTCAAGTACACATACAAATGGCCATTACATACATGAAAGGATACCACCATTATTGAAGATAAATGCACATCAAAACCACAATTGTGTATCATCCCCACTAGAAAGGCTAAAAGAAATTTTAAAAATTAAGATGAACAATAGCAAATGTTGGTAAGGATGTAGCAATACCAGATGGATCATTCTGGTTGGATTATAAAACCGTATAGCCACTTCAGGAACATCTGACAATTCCTCAAAAGGATATTGATTCTTGTTTTATTAATATGCAAACTCTTGTACTTGAACGCTCATACCAGCATTATTCATGATAAGCTAAATGGAGAAACAACTCAAACGACTATAAGCTGATAAATAGGTAAACAAAATATAGTATGTCTTTACAATAGAACATTATTCAACAATAATAAAAGAATGGAGTACTAACATACATACTCTATGATGAATGCTGGAAACTTTATGCCAAGTGAAAGAAATCAATCACAAAAGCCACATATTGTCTAACTGTATTCATCTGAAACACCTAGAATGGGCAGAGCTATGGAGACAGAAAGTAGACTAGTGGGGCCGTGTGTTTAGGAAGGTCAGAGCAAAGAGGGAATGCTGACATAGGGTTCTTTGGGGAGTTATAGAAACATTTGAAATTTAGTTTTAGGTGATGACAATTATTACCGTATATTAAAAATAAGTGCATCGTAACACTTCCTAAGGATATCTTTTATGGGTGTGTGAATTAAAGTTCAGTGGAGTTCTTGAAAACAAATAGCAAACATGTGCTAAGTTATACCAAGTAACATGGAAGCCATCTTGGGAAATAGCATTACCATAGAAAAACTTCAGAACAGAAGGGAATTTTGGCATCTCCGAATAGACAGGATTTGGATCACAAAGAAGCAGGTCATAGAAATGTCTCTGGGCAAGCTAGTGAGAAGTACTACGTTTCTGTGAATATAGCTCTTTGATGAAGCAGAGGAGCCAGAGAGATCCAGTTGAGAGAACATGTTTATTCTTATTTCCATTGTCTTTCTGCAGGACTTGGTAAGGTTTACTTTAATCCGAGCCTCAAATGACAGAGGACCACCAAACCCTTACAGACACCTGTCAGGACACGGCAACGGCAAGCCTGCCTGTCTCGTTCCAGTTTCACTTCCTGAGTGATTTAAAACAATTCCAAGTGCAACCTCAAGAAGCAGAATAAAGCAGGGAAGAAGCATCTCCCTGGAAGCAGCCTGTTACTGGCATCTATAATTTGCTCATTCCATCGTGAAGTCTGATTGAATCCAGGCTGACAAGAAGATTTACCAGATTTAGAAAATAGCTTTTACCCTGCACCAGATATTAAAATCACAAAAAGCACTGCAATATGTGTAGACTGTTTTCCTTCTTCCCTGAAACTGTGTGGTTATTGGGAGGAAACTGGGAAGTTGGGCACGTGGCAGGTCTTTGGCGTTGTGAACAGAGCCCCGGGAAGCACTAGTGGGAAAGGGTTCGGTTTTGCCGCAGTGTTCTGCTGGGCAAGTCACCATCAAACAGCAGTCCACCCGCTGCAATCGGCAGCTCCCTTCAACTCCTGGGGCTTCCGGGTGGGCTAAATATGCTAATAGACTTAACAAACATGTGTTAGGGTCTCATTGGTCAGTGGCAAAGATAGCACAAAGGAGTTTTTAAAAAGACTTTTTGAGCTGAGCATGGTGGTGCACACCTGTAATCGCAGCGTTCAGGAGGCTGAGGCAGGAAGATCGCCTCAAAGTCAAGGCCAGCCTGAACTATACAGTGAGACCCTATTTCCACCCCCCAACCAAAAAAAGAAAAAGAAAGAAAAAGAAAAAAAAAACAAAATGAAATAAAATGCTTTTTGACTGAAGAGGTTGATGTTCTAGTATTAAAGCAGTTTCTAAAATATAATATATGGGTCAATTCTCAGATGTTAATTTCATTGTCTTTCCACATGAACTGTTCCTTGCCACACAAATGGCCTCACTCTAGTTTCAGAGGCTGTTGACCTGTTTCAAGACTATTGGCTGGTTCCTTGACATGGTGATACAAAAGCCCTTGTGAATGTGGACTAACCAATCAGAATAGGTCTAACTTCCAGACTCAGGAGTTGTGCATAGGTCCTCATCTGAGAAGCGGTCCATTTTTTTGTGTGCATTAATTATAAAGAAGAACAAGAATATAAACATAGAAATTTTATGGCATATTAAATTGTCCTATGTGGTAAGCAATGTAAAACATGATTTACACTCTAAAATAAAGAGGTGTATGTTATAATGGCAGTGAAGTTTACATGAAATTTTAGTACATAACCTCAAGGCTTCAGGAGAGCAGGCTGACTCCCAATATGCCCGATGACACTAAGGTAGGCATATTTCAAGTATCTTGGCCTGGAGCTATGGATTGTTCATCACACAACTTCAGGGCCACCCTTCACACAGACTCCGACTTGAGCGGTGCTCTTGGGAGTTTTACAAGAGTGTAATTGTTGAACTATTCACCTAGCAAAAGGGCTTGGTAGAATAAGTCCATAACAGTCATGCTGTCCAGGCTCTGACCCTCTCCTGAGTCTTGTCCACAATAATCAGCCTTGACATATTCCTATAATGCTCTGATTGGAACAGAAAGATCACAATGTCTAACTGCAGGTGTTAGAAATCACTTCCAGGAGTGGGGGAGCAGCTGGCGGACCTGTCAAATGTTTCTCTATCCTTGCTGACTTCTGTGAAGCAAAACTAGTACTACATTCATACAGAAGTCTCAGAATTTTCCAAATACATAGAAATATTCTTAGCAGGAATCAGGGCATCAATGCTGTCCCACTATGAAAATAATTAGGAAGAAAACAGTACTCAGTATCTGTCCAAAAAGACACAACGATTCACTGTGGGATGCAAAACAATCCAGAAACTGCAGAGAAGGTCCCTTCTTTGTTTTATCTCATCCCACATTTCTTAAAGAAAGAGTACTAATAAGGGATAAAAACTCCTATGAAAGTCATTACTGTGATCTGAACATCACAGGTTTACTACTTAAGTAGAAAGCTTGGAAATAATTTCCATAGGTCTCTGAGACTCAAGACCTCAGGACAGACTGTATGCTGCACACAAACGTAGATAATGGAGTGTGCTTCTGTCCCTACAAAAGATCCACATTTGGACTTTTGTGGGACATAAAATCTCATAGCACCTGAGGGTTTTTATGCTTACGTATCTGGGGGCTGTTATCCAGTTATTTGCAGTAAGATCTAAATATCAGGGAGAGAAATAATAGCCTAGCCCATTGTTAACTGCATTTTAGCAATGCCTGAGTTATGCTGTCTATAAGGATAGCATAGGAGTCTGGTGCTATCAAATCTGCCTGGCTTCCTCTGAATTAACCATCCCTCTGCTTTCTGTGTTTTCTCAGGGGCCTGCTCTGCATCCTGCTACACGCTTCTTTCCTTTCACATGCACAGGCTCCTAGGAGCTTCTAGACATACACTCTGCCACCCCGTTTTGTTTTCTTATCACCTGCCATGGTGTCTAGCACACACAATAGGTGCTTGTCTTAGTTACTTTTCGCTCGTTGCTGAGACAAAATACCTGATGCCCAAAGTTAGGGAAGGAAAGGTTTATTCTTACAGTTTCTCGGGAGTTTCAGTCCATAAAGTGGGCTCCAAGGCAGCATGGGATGACGGGGCTACAGTTCATGGCGGCTGTAAGCTGCAAGCAGCAATCCGCGCTGGCGAGAGAGACAGCAAGCCGGGAAGCAAGCAAGAGGAAGACCCGCCTTCCCTTATACTGTATCTCAGCTCCACCCCTGGGCGGGTGTAGCAGTCACATCATTAATCCTGGTGCTAGACAGCGAACTGATCACAAGCATCAGACTCAGCCCCATCAAAAGTATGAGGACTTGGGGGTACATAGCATATCCTATACAGTGCTCAATAATGTCTGATGGATATTTTGCAAGGGATAAATTAATGTTCAAATTAAATGTGTATTTTAGGCACTAGCAGTCAAGTTTGTGAATTGCTAAGTATGGACAACACAGCCTTACCAATCAGGATTGATGTTGACTATGTTAGTAGAAACCTGGCCACAGTGGTTTATTTCTCTGCTATAACAAGGAGTCTGAGTTAGGCAGACAATAGCTTTCACAGATGCAGGAAGAGGATTCTTCTCTGTTCCTATTTCTGCCATCCTGCTTACCAGATGGCTGTCTGTGACAGTTAAACTCTATCATCAACCTGATTGACTTCAGAGTTGCCTAGGGGCTTATCAAAGCACTTACCAGTGTGCCTCGGTGGGCCATGGAGATGTGACCTTGGGGTCTACATCTGATCCCTGGTCCCTCCCTCTCTGGTGCTGCTCCCCTGCTCTGCTTCCTGGTTGGCGCAAACTAAGCACCTCTGCCCTACTATGACCTTCCATCGTGATGTTCCTGCCATGGACTGACTCCCCTGAAACCATGAGTCAAAGTCACTCTTCTCCTTTGTCGTGGGTGTCAGGTACTTTGTCCAGCAACAGGAAAGCTGAACAATATACTGTCCTTCTTTGCATGAACTGACCATTAACAAGGAGACAGGAGTGTCAGCTGTCTGCCCCCTTTAACAAGCCTTCCAGAGTGTACTAAGCAACCATTGCTGGCTATCAGCAAGTTTCGAGAAGGTAGGACATTTTACATGAGTATTTTGCCTTACAGAATTAATAGCCTGTTCATTAGAATTAGAACCTCCAGATGTTTTTCATTGTAGCCCCTTTCTAAACTGAAGGCTATAAGCACACAGCAATTACCAGTGACCACTCTGCCACCCATTGTAGAAGCACTGTGGCCCTCAGAGTGCTAAGGGTCTTCTGATGATGCTATCCTGATCCAACATGACATCCTGTTAGCCTCTCCTTTCTGCCTTTCTTTGGAACCCTTCAGTCGTGCTGGCCATTGGCCTGGATTCCAGCTCTAATGCCTGATCTTGACCAAGTGTTCCCACTCTCCTTTTTCTACCTGCTGACATTGTCCCTATTTGTCAAGGCTCAACCCAGATGTTACCTACTCAGTGAAACATCCCTCCTTTCCTTGGCCAAAATGGCCCAGCGTATTGTATGAATGGCGCAAAGGTAAACACTAAAGACCAGGGCTGCATTTCGTCTTCTCTTATAGCTCAGCGTGTTCCAAAAGAGAGGCCCTCAGCAAGCATCTTCTGTACTACTGTGATACTCTTCTGATTTATGGAGCATTTTCTTGCCTTTTATTGTCATTCACTGCCTGGCTCCTGGGTTGAGGCCCTCATACTGCATCTGTGGCCCTTTATAAATGCCTGTTAGGACACAGACGTACAGTGTGGACACGAGCTGACTTGTTCTCCATCTACTCTTATTCCTATCTTACCCACCGCCATCTGATGTTTGGAGAATTGTTTAGAGAGCTCTCTTAGTGGCTGATTGGGAGTTGAAGGCAACCCTCAGATGTCCTTTCCTTTCAGCCCGTTTCTGAACTGAAGGTTATAAACACACAAAGATCACCAGATGTGACAGATGCCAACCAAAGAGCAAAACAAGGACATCATAACCTCAGTAATCAGAGTATGACTGCGGCACTTCATGTAGGATGTAAAACTTGGTCCACAATGCAAATGTTCTGTGCTAGCAGCAACTTTTCTGTATTTTTATTCACTTGTGAATGTTTTGTACACAGACACATACACACACACATACCCTACTCTGGAAATTGCTTCCCCTTGACGGTAGGATTTTTTTTTTTAATTTTAAAGAGAAAAAAAATAAAAACAATGTTGCAGAATTTCAAAACAAGGCATTAACAATGGTTAATACATTGCATACCACTATCTCCAAAGTAGTTGCTCAGACTATAAAATATAGGCATGCATAATTGATCAAACAATATAAGCATAAACTGCTTTTTAATGAACTAAAAGAAATTAGTAACATAACTACCTTAGCTATCTTTCATGCATATATATATGTAATTTTTTCTTTTCTCTTCCTTCTTTTCTCCTCTCACTCATCCCTGCTGTCCTTTCCTTTCGAGCAGTTTCTTCCCTTTTCAGTTTCACAGTATCTATTGTACATTTTGGATCTTATTTACTTTTTCAGTTTCTTACATTAGGGAGACAATATGATGCTTACATATGTGAGTTTAATTTATTTCACTTATGAGTATGGTCACTAGTTGCATTCATTTACCTTTAAAAACCTTGAGTTTATCCTTCTTTATACCTGAATAGTACTCCATTATATAAAAATACCACATCTTTTTTATCCATTCCTCAGTTGATGGGCATTTGGATTGTTTCTAAGATTAAACTATTACAAATTGTGCTGCTATAAACATGGGTGCACATGATGTTTTTAATTCTTCTAGGAAAATACCTAGAAGGGGAGTAGCTGGGTTGAATGGAATCTCTAATCCTAGAATTTGAGGAATCTCCACACTGATTTCCACAGTGGTCGTGTCAGTCTACACTCCCACCAACAGTAGAGAAGGTTTCTTTTCCCCCATGGCACTTTCAACATTTGTGATTGGTTGATTTCTTGATGACAGTCATCCTTTCTGCGGTGAGATGGAATCTCAGTGTTGTTTTTTATTTGTATGTGTTGAATGACCAATGATTTAGAACATTTTTTCATACATTTATTTGTCATGTGTAGTTCTTCATCTGAAAAGTGTTTATTCATCTCAGATACCCATTTTTGGGTTGAGTCTTTGAAATTGGGTCTCCGATTTTTTTCAATTTTTTATACACTCTAGATGGAAGTCCTTTGTCTGAGGGACAGTTGGCTAAAATTTTTCTCACTCTGTGGGTGTCATTTCACTCCGTTGGTGATTTCTTTTGATGTGAAAAAACTTTTTAGTAAGATGAGATCCCACTTGTTAATTTTCTGAAGTATTTCCTGTGCAGTTTGTTTTTTGTTCATGAACTCTCTGCTTATCCCTATGTCTTCAAGATTTCTACCTACTTTCTTTTCCAATATATTTCTGCTTTAATATTTAGATCTTTGATCCATTTTGACTTTAGTTTAGTGCATGGTGATAGACATGGGTCTAGTTTTAGTCTTTGACATGTGGAAAGCCAGTTTTTCCAGCACCACTTACTAAGAGGCTATCTTTCTTCCAGTGAACATGTTTGGCCCCTTTGTCAAAGATAAGGTAATTGAGTGTGTTTGTAGTTGTGTCTATGTTTTCTAATCTGTTTCACTAATCTTCAGGTCTGTTTTTTTTTTTTTTTGTTTGTTTGTTTGTTTTGCTTTGTTTTTGACAGTATCATGTTGGTTTTATCACAATAGCTTTTTAGTATAATTTAAATCAGGAATTGTGATGCCTCCTGCCTGGCCTTTGTTGCCCAGGATTACCTTTGTGTTCTATGTCTCTTCTGGTTCCAAATGAATTTTAGGCATGTTTTCTTTAGATCTATGAGGTATGCTAATAGTATTTTGATCAGGGTGGCATTAAATCTGTATAACAGCTTTGAAAATATGGCTATTTTTACAATGTTGATTCTTCCTATCCATGAGCAAGGGATAGTGTTACATTTTCTGATATCCTCTTTAATTTCTTTTTCCAGAGTGCTATAATTTTCAATGTATAGATCTATTATTTCCTTTGTTAGATTGATCACTAAGTATTTCATTTTTGGGGGTGATATTGTTGAGGGTATGATTTCCCTAATTTCTCTCTCAGTGAGCTTGTTGTTTGTGTACAGGAACACCATTGATTTTTAAGTGTTGACTTTGTATCCAGCTACACTACTGAATTTGTTTATTAAGTCTAGAAGACTTTTGGTGGTTTTGGGGGTCTTCTATGTAGAGTGTCATGTCATCTGCAAATAATTATAGTTTAACTTCTTCCTTTCTTATTCTTATTCCTTTTATTTCTCTCTCTTGTCTAATTGCTCGGGCTAATGTTTTCAGAACTATATTGAATAGGAGTGGTGATAGTGGACATCCCTGTCTTATTCCTGATTTTTAATTGAAAGCTTTCAGTTTTTGTTCATTTAGTATGATGTTGGTTGTTGGTTTGCTATAGATGACTTTTATCAGATTGAGGTAGAGGCCATCTATTCTGATTTTCTGTGGGATTTTTATCATGAATGAGTGTTGCACTTTGTCAAAAGCTTTTCTGCTTCTATTGAGACAGTTATGTGATTTTTGTGTTTGGCTCTGGTGTTATGATGTATTTATTATGTTTATTGATTTGCATATGTTGAACTGCCCTGCATTCCTGGGATGAATCCCACTTGACCATGGTGTATAATTTTCTTGATGATTTGATACATTCTGTTTGCCAGTATCTTACTGAGGATTTTTGGATCTGTGTTCACTAGGGAGATCGGCCTATAGTTCTCTTTTCTGAGCTGGGTCTTTCTCTGGTTTTGCTATCAGAGTAATACTTGACTCCAGTAATGAGTTAGTGAGAACTGCTTCCCTTTCATTAAAGAGTTTGAGGAGTATTGGCATTAAATCTTCCCTAAATTCCTTGCAGATTTCAACTTTGAATCCACTGGGACCTGGACTTCTTTTTATAAGTTTTTTATTACATTTTCAATTTCATTAACTGATACTGGGTTATTAAAAATTTTTATATCTTCTTGATTCAGCTTTGGTAATTCATACGCTCTAGGAATCTGTCCATTTCTTCTGTGCTTTCTATCATATATGAGTAAAGATTTTCAAAGTAGGTATTGATAATCTTCTCAATTTCCACAAGATCTATAGTGATTTCACCATTTTTGTGCCTTATCTCATGAATTTGAGCTTTTTCTTTCCTTTTTTTGGTAAGGTTTGCTATGGGTTTATCAATTTTATTTATTCTTTCAAAGAACCAACTCTTCAATTCATTCAATTCTTTGAATTGTTTTCTTTGTAATAATTGCATTAATTTCTGCTCTGATCTTTATAATTTCCTCACTTGTATGGACTTCGGGCTTGACTTGCTCTTTTTTTTCTAGAAGATTGAAGTGTAGCATTGGGTTATTTGTGCTCATTCTATTTTCCTGATGTGAGAATTCACACTGCAAATTTCCTTCTTAGGACTGCTTTCATTGTGTCCCACAGGTTCTGGAAAGTTGTATTTGCATTTTTGTTTGACTGTAGATATTGTTTAACTTCTTTTTTAATTTTCCCATGTGTTTATGGAATTTTTCCAGTTTTTTTGCCATTAATTTCAAATTTTATTGCACTATGATCAGATAACATGTATGGGATAATTTCAGTTCCTTTGCATTTGCTTAAACATGTTCTATGGGCTAGAATATGGTCTATATTAGAGAACATTCTGTGTGCAGCTGAGAAGAGTGTGCATTCTGATGTTGTTGGGTGGAACATTCTGTAAATGTCTAGTAAGTTCATTTGTTCACAGGTTTGGTCCAGTTCTGTTACTTCTTTGCTGATTTTTTTGTCTAGTTGATCTGTTTGTGACAATGGGGTATTAAGGGCCCCCATTAGAACTGTGTTATTGCTTATTTGACTTTTCATGTCTGTTAATATTTATCTTATATAGTTGGATGTTCCCATATTTGGTGCATATATATTTATGACTGTTACCTATTCCCCTTGAATTTTTCCCCTAGCAAATATATAGTGACCTTCATCTTTTGTTCGTTCTTGAAGTTCACATTATTTGCAAACAGAATAGCTACCTCTACTTTTTTCTGAGTTCCTGTTGCATAGAGTATTGTTTTCCATCCTTTGACTTTTAGTCTATGAATTTTTTTTTTGAGTTAGATGTGTTTCTTATAATAGCATATTGTTGGATCTTGTTTCTTGATTAATTCTGCCAGTTTTTTTCTTTTGATTGGTGGATTCAGGCAATTTACATTGATGGTTTTAACTGATATGTATTGGTTTGTCTTTGTCATATTATTTTCCTGCTGTTGGTTCCCTACGTTTCCCCTCTGTTTAATTGCTTACCCTGTTTGGTGATTTCTTTTTGTTGTTGTTCTTGAAATTTTTGTCATTTTTGTCTCTGTCTAGATTGTCTTTCAGTACCCTTTGTAGTGTTGGTTTGGTGGTCATGAATTTCTTCTGATGGTCATTGTCATGGAAGTATCTTATTTCTCCATTAATTTAGAAAGATAGTTTTGCAGAGCACATCAGTCTGTGTTGGAATGTGTTTACTTTCAGGACTTGAAATACTTCACTCCAACCTCTTCTTGGCTTAAGGGTTTGTGCTGAGAAGTCTCCTGTGATTCTAATGGGCTTTCCTTTATAGGTGATCTGTTTCTTTTCCCTAACAGCTTTCAATATTCTGTTCTTGTGCTGAATTTCTGGGATCTTGATTATTATATTTCTGGTGTATATTTATTTTGTTTATGGCTAATTGGAGTTCTGTATGCCTCATTTATCTGTATGTCAGATTCTTTTGCCATGCTTGGGAAATTACATCTGCAAATTGTTTTTTTTTTTATGTCATTTGTGTTTACACTAATTATTTTCATATTATTTTTCTTTGTGTCATCTTGCAAGGGTTGAATTGTCATTCCCTGATATTTTGTTATTTTTAGGAGATCTTTCCTTTCATGATCACTAGCCACAATTTTGTCTTCAAGGTCTGAAAATCTGTCTTTAGTTTCATTCAAGCAGTTTTCCCAGCTTTCAATAGAATTTTTAATTTCCTGGGTATGCGTTTGAATATATTTCATACATTCTGTTTCTTTCCTTTATTGACCATTCACTGTTTCCTTCCTCTTCCTATCATCATCCATTTTTAAAAAATCTACCTCTACTCTAGATTTGTTGAGCAAGTCTTACATAAATGTTGACTTTTTTTTAACCTGAGAGATTATTTCTAATTTAATTTCCTCCATAGTCTCATGGATTTGTTTCTTTACTTTGGTTGCTATCATTTTAGAAATTTTAGGTGTGTGTCTTCAATTTTTTCTATGTCACTGTCTTCTGGACTTGTTCTGGGTCAGCTGGAGGTGTTATATTGCATTTTGATTTTTAATCTTGCCATTTTCTATTTTAAAAAATGTTTATTTTGTTTTCTGTGATGATCCATGTGGGTTTTTATAGTAGGTAGCTACATCACTAGCATTGAGGCCTCTCTAGGAAAAGCCTATTCTTCAGGGATGTCTTCTGTATGTAGGAGGTTCTAGGCTTGTGTCTGTTATAAGATCCTAACTTCCCAATTAATTAAGAGTTGGATGTTGGTATCTGTTTGGCTCAGTCCTTGGGCCCTTGGGGTAGGGTTGTCAAGAGGTTATTACCCCAGAGTTTCACAGTATTGTTACAGAAGGGAGAACAACTGATTACAACAGATATGACATCCTAGCTGAAGTAGTAAAATTAGCAATAACCATAGCATCAAGTACAATTTAGAAACTGACAAACCGTGGTAACTATTGATTTTGTACTTTAGATCATAGGATCAGTGTCTATAGTTACCTGACAGAATGGATGATAAATTAGGAGTCTATATGCAACGTGTTTCTCCTTGGTAGAGTAGTTTTACCCTGTGGTGTGGAAATTTAGGGAGGATAGTATATGTCTTAGTCACTTTTTACTCGTTGCTGAGACAGAATACCTGATGCCCAAAATTAGGGAAGGAAAGGCTTATTTCTTACAGTTTCTCTGGAGTTTCAGTCCATACGCAGTTGACTCCAAGGCAGCATGGCATGGTGGGACTGCCGTTCATGGCGGCCGCAAGCAGCAAGATGCGCTCACGAGACAGAGAGGGTGGAAGCACGGAAGAGGGAGATCCACCTCGTTTACACTGTATGTCAGCTCCACCCCTGGGTGGGTGCAGCACTCTCATTGCCAATCCCCGTGCCAGACAACAAACCAATAACAAGACTCAGCTCCAGACTCAGCCCCATCAAAACTATAAGAGGATTTGGGGGGACATAGTATATCACCCAATACAGTATATAAAATAAAGATAACTGGAAAGGAAGTAGAAGCAAGGCTGGAGAACAAAGGTTGGTTGTGCAAGGTTGGAAAACTAGAGAAGGGGATAGAAAAGAAAGAATGAAGGGATATAGAAGGATTATGTGAACTTGCTCTCTGGGTTTGGGGGACAAAATTAGTTTTCTATGGTGGGAATTTTCCCCAGTTGTTTAGAAAAGAAAGGGAAAAAAAAGCAAAGCAAAGCAAAGGAAAAGAAAGGAAAAGAAAAGAAAAGAAAAGAAAAGAAAAGAAAAGAAAAGAAAGAAAAGAGAAAAGCAAAACTGAGAGAAAAGGGTCGGTTACTGAGTCCTGGATTCTTCCCGACCTGGTTGCTGGTCCTGCGGAGGTCTCAGTCACCTATTGGCTTGTACTGTTTTTGTTACTTCAGACTCTTCACACCACCCGTCTCGCCTGTCCAACCTGTGTGCCTTAGTGGGACCCTCCTGTGTCCCTGGTGTTCCTTAGGGTCTCTTCTCAAGCAGCTCTCAGTTGTAGCAGTAGTAATGGGAGAGGCCCCTCCTCCAGTGCTGTTGCCCTGGGTTCCTGTGGGGCTGAGAGGTGACGGGAGGGGTCTCTCTGCTCCCGCACCCTTCACCTGGATTCAGGTTGGTTTTAAAGCAGGTGTCCTTGTAAACAAACTCTATTGTGCTTGCTTTCCAATGTTGCTCTTTGTTCCACAACAAAACACTGCCAGTGTGTTGGCACCCTGCAAAATATTTCAAGCTTTCCCTATAGCTTTCTTTATCAGAAAGTATTTGCATACTGAGCTCTTGGCAAAAGATTGCAGCTTTTCTGATTTTGGAGTGCTTTGAGTCAAGGAAAGCAACCGTATGAAGCAGCAACAGAGATTTTGAACCCTTCATTGCTACCATTTATTGACTTTCTTAGCGGTCAGAGCAAGCTGCTGCTTCCCCTACGCTGCTTACAAGCTACCTTGTGTCCACAGTACACTGTGTTGCTGCCTTAGTTTGAGCATTGCTGCCTGGGGAGAGAGGTCCATGTGCTAGGCTGAAACACCTCCCAAGACTGGCCAGAAAATGATACTCTAGAGGCAGCTGCTCTAAAATGTCCTTTGGGTCATCTTCTCATAGCCCAGAAAAGATCACTGACTGTGCTGCGATTTCTGCTGGAGGAGGAGAAGTGGTCCCCACCTCCTGTTCCTAAGAGGTCAGAGCATGAAAACCATCCCCTGAAATAGAAGTTACAGCCCAGGAAAAACCACGGCGCTCTTCTGAAAAGACTCTTGACTTTCCTTCTCTAACTCCTCCTTTCCTTCATACCCTGCCTTTTGCTAACCTGAGAAATTAAACCTCTCTGGGCACACACCAAAAATATCAGGAACCTGAATAAGCAAATTACTTCTGATGATTTACTCATTAAAACAAAGCCATCTCCAGGAAACTTTGTTCACTTCCTTCTGCCACAGTTTATATTAAGCTTCATTCCCAAAGCTCTCTACATGTGATGCTGGTTGCTATTGCACCACAAACCAATTTTTCCTGAAGCAGTATTCTGAGCGCTCTCTGGGTCTAGGATACCAGGTCTGAATTATTCTCAGTGTTCAGATCATTTCAGGAGACATGGTGGGAGCACAGTGAATGTTTAATAAATATACAAAGAAAAACTATTCTAGAAATAGTTTATGCAGGCACACACATATAAATGCATGTGTATAAACATGCATACATATGTATGTGTATATTGAGCCTTTCTTGGATTGATGTCTTTGACAACAAAAAAACTAGTACAATTCTGCATCTGCCAAAGAATGGCATATGTGGAAATACTGTATCCAGATAGAGACCTAAAATGTTAATATGATGTTTTTAAATATCTCTCTGAAGCTTCAAAACAGAGATCTAAAATGGAAGTGGGTGGCAGAAGTAGGAAAACCAATTGCCACCGAGCTGATTTTCAAGAGAGCAAAAATGTATGTGAAATCATATTTCAAGTAGTAGAGCAATCACAGACACCTACTCTTCACGGGGAAAACGTGTGCTGCCTCAGCAAGACTTAGGGCGGCTCTACCACGTCCTCACGCTGCGGTTAGGTGCTGTCGTGTTAGATAACGCCCTCATGGCTCAACTCTGTCCACAGTCCCTGAAAGCACGAGCATTTTGAAAAGATGAATATTTTTAAAATGGGGCAAAACAAACATAAGGATTCCTATAAACAGCAAGAAAACATGACTGATTTCTATATCTTCGCACAATAAAACAATGCCATTTCTGTTTTCCACTCTTCTCGTACAGTACAAATCAAGATGTTTAACATATTTTGCAAGTTTCCCTTACATAATTAAAGAATCTTCAGTTCTGTTGACATTTAAATTATATTTCATGCTGCTTATGTAAGGATGTGTCACTCTTTGTATTGAATTTGTGGCTGTACGAGTTGCACCGAATCCTTTGTTTCCTGCTTCTCTATTTATAAATCAGGGAGGCCTGGCCAACCTTTCCCAGTTCCTGGTCCTCTGAGGCTGTGTCTTCAAGTGTGTGGCCTTCCTGGATTTGGGAGACTGTCGCTGCATTGAAGGTGAGCGGAATAAGTGACATGATAGCAAACCATGCTCTCCACCCTCTGCTTCATCATATCCAGGTGAGGACAACTTAAAATAAGCAGCCAGGAGAGCCACCAAGAGGAAAAGGAAGGTGCACATTTCAAGGCATTATTGCTCCATCATGTGTTTATTTGTTTGTTTACCACCATTTCCCCAAAGCACAGGCTAATGTTTGGTTTGGTTGGAATTTGCTCAGGAATCAGCATACTGTCTTACAGATCTGTGAGAACTACTGCCATCATCCCAGCATGAATGTCCTGTTTCCTAAGTGCCTCACCCAGGTGGAGGCGCCTTATGCCTGGGACACAGACAAAGGGAAGCTCGGTGGAAATGCTCCTCTTTCAAGTCAGGTCCACCTTTCTCTGAGTGGAGCTGCAGGAACAGCTGACGGCTAGCTCTGGAGCACATGCACGTTCTTTCAGGGATAATGACTTCAGCGGTTGTTGTGAATGATGTCCCTGTGACCTTAAGGGAAGATGCAATAGCCAGAAGGACCTCTAGGGATGGCCATGTGCTAATTCCCCAGAGTTTGTAGATATGCCACATTAAACAACAAAAGAGAATTCACAGATATCATTAAAGTTACAGATGTTAAGATAGAAAGATGACCTTGAATGATCCAGGTGGGTTCAACCGCTCAGCAGAAGGGGAAGAGGTGGAAATGCAAAGTCTTAGCAGCATGTACCTTGGCTCCTTTGAAGAGGAAGGGACAAAGTGACAAGGAAAGTGGCCAAGGAGCAGAAAGAGGCTCCTGGTTGTTTTTTGGTAAGAAAACATGGGCTCACAGTCCCAGCGCCATGGAACCGCATTCTACCAATGATCTGCATGAATGTGGAGGCAGTTTCATCCTCACAGACACTAGAAAGAAAGGAAGTCACCCTGGAACCCTGGCTTTACTCATTAGACTCCAAGCTAAGGAGCCACTTGATCCATATTCTAATTGGACTTTTCTCCCTCTGGTACGAGGATTCAGCTCAAGCCTCTGGCCTGAGCTACATTCTTATTTTTCTCTTTTGAGACAGGGTTGATCTAAGTAATCAAACTGCCCAGGCTGGTCTTGAACTTGCAGCACTCCCTCAGTCACCCCACTAATCAGACTTCTGATCCAGAGAATCATGCAGTGATAATGGGTGCTGTTCCGAGCCACTTACTTAATGCTATGCCAGCCACAGAAAATGAATGCAGAGTTCAGAAACCAATCCTCTGAGTCCTGATGATACAGGAAAAATGATCTCAGACCTCCGAATGATGTGGGGGAATGAAACTCCCAACCTAGGTACAGCGTGAGTTCGAGTCCTCTAAAATCGAAGAATGATTTTTAGGAACAACGGAGGATAAGAGCAGAAGATATTTATTGAGAGAAAGAAAGCTTCTGTCTGAGGAACAGAAGGGGGCCCGAGTAGGTTGCCAAAGATTCTGTCATATTTAGGGACTTTTATAGAGTAAAATCATGATGGGGAAAACTGGGAACTCGCAAGGCAGACAGGCATAAGGTGGGACATAACCATGGTTAACCAATAGGTAGAATTGATTAAATCAAGGACAAATGGGGAAGCGAGTCACGTAGTGAGCGGGGATGCTTAATGATAATGACTCTTCCTGTAAAAGGGTGGGATGCTGACTCCTGACTTCCTCAGGGCGATACAGAACTATTTAGAATATCAATCCTTAGCATATGGGTGTATTTGTTGTGCCTTTTGTCTTGATATCTGGCCTGCAGCAAGAGGTGTGGGTCTCTTCCAAGGTCACCAAGACCTCTGGTCCTCTGTGCCAGTTTCCTTTGAGGGCCTAGCCCTGTCTGACTGCCTAGAATACTTTTGTCTAACTCAGTTGCCTGTAACACTGACACAGCTGCCCCTCCTGATATATTCCTTCCGTGTGGCTGAATTAAGAAGAAAGTCAGTAAATTTTCATGGTGGACAAAGAGTCTCCATACCCTGGAAAGAATCAAGCCACCCATTTAATTTTGAGGGTTTGGCATTACAAGAGCTTCTCACAGTGGCCGGGGAGGGTCTGCCTCCAGTTTGAAGGGAGCAAAGTCCTAAGGAGGAATTTCCCTGGGTGGAAAGTATGGCTGCTGATTTGGGGTTCACGTCAGAGTCTAAGGGTTTGTAAAAATGAACACGCAGAAGATGACCCCGACAAACAGATTACTTTAGTTTTATCAATTAAATTGAACAACCACTTGCGAGTCTTTAGTATTAGCAAAATGTGCCTGTGTGACACAAAGGCAAATCAAGAAGAGTAACAACTCCAGAACAGAGCAGTCCTTGAGCAGAGATTCAACAAATATTTGTTGGCATGAAAGGATGAACGTGAATTCTTGCCTTTGCCTAAAACCTAACTCTGGTCGATTTTCTCATGACGATGAAGCCAGGGCATAATTTTGATGGACCTTGAGGCTATTTTCAAGATCCACTTATTTTCACCACTCTCAGAGTAGAAGGAGTCAAAGCCCTGTAATCCTACCTGCCAGGCAATCTAGTCCACACTGAAGTCTGGTTGCTTGGATTAATCATTTTTCAGTTCTTACGCTATTAACTTGATCCTGGTACCGATTGCTTTGTTTCTGGTTTAAAAAGCATCCCTGTTTTCCTTTTTCCTTCTCCAAAGAAGACAATCTTCTTGATAGAAGAAAGTAGATTACAGTGGATAGGACCGAGGCTGCGGGAGCTAAGCAAGCTTTGTTTGTCACTTAATATACGCACATAAGTTAGTGAGCCTCAGGGTATTCTGGTTGCTTTCTTTGTAACATGGAAATAAGAGTTTATAGCACTCTTATTGGGTTTTTGTGAGGATTCTATTCATTTTCATGTGTAAAATACCTAAACTGGTCCCTGGCACAAAGTAACTGCTCACCGAATATTAGCCGCATATTTGATTTTCCAGCATAACTCCCATCAGTGACTGGAAGATATTAGATATTTAGTAAATCGTTGCTAAACCTTGGTTATTAAAAAGAGAGGAGAAAGGTGATGAAAGATATGCAAACCTTCAAATATTTTTGTGATTGCATGAGTCACTTGCTTCTGCCGAGGCAAAATATCTGACGCCCTCAAATTAAAGGAAGAGAGGTATATTTGGCCTCACAGTTTTCCGAAGATTCAGGGGATGACTGGCTGCCTCCAAGTTGCAAAGAGTATGGCGGCAGGGTTGGGCGGAGGAATGCCGCTCATCTCATGGTAGCCAAAGGAAAGCGAGAGAAGGGAAAAGCTGGGATGGAGGATGGGCCATGAGAATACGCCCTTCTAGCGGCCCATCCTCCAGCCCAGGCCCACCTCTAACAGCAAATGAATGCATCAGTGGACTACTCCACAGATGAATCTAGTCCCCCATGATGTAATCACAGTTTTAAAAAGCTCCCACTCTGAACACCTGAGAGTCTGGTGGGATAGGTTAGACCTTCTGCATCCTAAACTAATTTTCCATTTTTACCACTCATATTTGATGTACTGATAAAGATGAAACAAAAATCTCTTATGACTCTCAGGTGCCAGCCCCCTAATAATCCATAGAACCCTGACATGGTTCAGATTTCACATTAGTCACCTGGGTAACCACTAGTAGTCATTCAAGTACTCTGAAACCCTGTCAGCACATCTCTCTGTTAAGTACAAGATGACCACCTCACTCAGCGTGGCCTTTTTAATTTCAAAATGAGTCGATTAGGATAAGTAACTCAGATCCTGACCCACTACATTCAGTAGCTCTATACTCTACCTGAGAGCGGAAACTAAAGCCATCTAATGTGATCTTTTTCAAATTTTCATCATTTTCAACTTTCTACCATATGGACACACACACTGAAATGCATTCTTATGTTATATCCCTCTCTTCCCAGAGGATGAGAAATTCTTCTTTCTAGTCAGTCCTAAACTCCTTCTCGTACTCTTGATCACCTTCCTTCTGATATCCCATAAGGTATGGAAATACCACAAGAAAATCAGTCAACTTTTAACTACTCACCACCAGTTATTCTCTACATCACTTACTTCTTCAATTCAGCCCTTACTAAGGCCTGCAGTTCCGTGTTCTGAAAACACTGCTCAAGTTTCTCTTACTCAAAAAATTCTACTTGGATTTTATATCTCTTCTATCAACATCTAGTATCACTTAGCTTTCACCCAAGGCCATCATTTCCTTTGTGGAACTGGATTTGCTTGCTAAAGTAGCAACTGATCTCCTCCTTCCAATACCTAGCATTTTCCCACCGGCATCTTTATCTAGCTATCTCTCCCCAGCATCTGACATTGATTACGTGCTCCTTGTAACTCCCACCTTGGTCATTCCCATGACTCCTTCCCATTGTGGTTCTCCTACCTCCATGTCTGCTGCTTCTCTGTCTCACTCCTCTGCCTCTGCTCTCCTTCTACAGGATGCCTTCCCCGATGCAATCTGTCGGTATTCTGCTTATCTTCCTTTGTGAGCATCCTGGCAGCAGGAGTACTAGAGATGCCTTGAAGGGGCAAAGGAAGAGAGAAGGACTTCTTCCCTTCTGTGATCACTACTCATTGAATGATCACACATCTCTAAAACCAGATAAAAATGAGTTTCATTCTACTTTGGTTTTGGTCGAAGCCTCAACTCAGCAGATGTCAACTAAGACCATATTCCAGAATAACGTACTATAATACTGAGCATAACTGGGAAATGAAAGGATATCTTAGATTAGAACCATACAAGTGTACCACCACCAAGCAGAATAGCAGGAGCAGTGGGAGGTTTTGGGTGTCACAAGTAAACTATTGAAGGAGACGCACTCCAGCTATACTCAGCATAGATCATTGGATAATTCTCTAGTGAGCCCATGGAAGTGCCTGAAAGGAAAAGGGTCACACCTGAATATCTGGAACAACCAGAGCAACCCAACAGCAGATTCTGTTGGTACCAATCACGGGAGATCTTTCCTGCCCTCATCCCGTCTTTTGCACATCCAAAGTGTGGAAGGATGGAAATTTTAAATTAAAATACCAATTTGAAATTTCAACTATGATTAAAGATTGGATACTTTAATTCCAGAAATGAGGCTCTTGAGAAATGAAAGTGACCATAAAATGTTCCATGCTTGCTGTTTGGTGTATCAATACATAGACTTCTGAAGTTCTGAGCATCAAATTCATAATCCCAACACCTGACCGTGCATCTCCCCCTGGATGCCTCCACACCACTCAAATTACACATGCTCCAAACTAAACCCACCCTCACATACACTTCCCCCTAGCTCTGTACCTTTCTCAATCATTGGCATCAACCACCCTTGATGCCCATGCATAAGTCAACATTCCCAAGAGCCAGGTGACCCCCTAAGCACACCCTGTCCTTTACACTCTATACTTGCTGTCATTGCACTAATTCATGTCTCTGTTATTCTTCCCCTGGCCCTCTAGACTAATTGTCCCTGTGACCAGACCTTGATGTCGCAACTCTACTTCTGATACACTGAGTCACTTCACTGGGGATAGTTACTGAAAATAGAAATAAGATGGGATTAAGACCTTCATTGATTTCTCGTCACCCAACAATTCCATTTGCATTTATTATAAGAACAGCCTGCCCTTTTACAGCCCTCCCTATTTCACCTAGAGCTGTAAGAAGTTTCAAGTTGCACACTCAACCTGGACAAACACATCTGAGCACTCCTGTGTCCCCAGACACACACCAGCACTTGGGGTTCAGCTGAATCGCTGTGTTCAGTCATTCCATGAACAAGGCCTGCATCACACCACTAAACTCTTCATCCTACAACATGCAACTTGGGCATCAACTTTTTCAGGAGACCAACTCTGGTGCTCTTTCATATACTCTGTGACGAACTTAGGCAACGTGTACCACAGCAGACAGAGCCCTCTCCGTCAGCAGGCGAGCAAATCTCCCCAGCACCAAGCATCAGACACTCAAGTTTAATTTCAGTGTTGGCACTTCGTGGGGTTTGGGGTTCCAGTTTGGGCACTTAGTCTCTGAAAGGTTCAGTATCACCGGATCACTGGTCCATGCCCTTACCTCTCTTATGCATGACGTGACACAGGTCTGTCTTCTGCATAGACTGCCACACACCCTACTTTTCTGTTTACTGATGTCTCTTTAGCTAAATTATATTGCTTGAGGAACGTGATGGTATTTCATTCATCCATACAACTCCAAGCTTCATTCCAATAAGCTACATTTCTTTCATCATCATTCATTCTTTCATTTAATCCTCCAACCAAAATCATGACAGCTTTTGTTCATTACTTGCAAATAGGGAAATAGTCTTAGACACCATAAACAATCTACTAAAGACCACCAAATGGATCAAGCTAAGAATCTGTTTGATGTCTGCAGGGTCCAGGATTCATATGCAGCCCACTGACTCACCCTGGCATCTGAACCTAAATGTAGGAGGTGTCATCAAATTATACGATGAATATCTAAAAATTTAAAAGCTCACTGTAGTGAAAGACACATTGCCATTACTCCCACCAAAGACTTGCTCTCTCTTTAGATACATTCATCTCTTCACTCTCGCCACTTTCTGCAGCAGCTCTGGAAGTCCTCTGTCCTGAGTGTGACAGAAAAAAAAAAAAAAAAAAAAAACACAGTGACTGCAGCTGCCAAGGGCCATCCAATAGAAAGCCAGCCTTGTAAGAACATGACAGTATCCTCAACCATCTTAGCCACCAGACCTGGCACTGTGAAACTTCTAGCTCATCCCCAAAGTCAAAATGACCCTGAAAGGTAAATGTTTTGAACTGATTCAGGACACTGGGACAGGTGCAACAGGGCAAGTTAAGACACTCACAAAAGAGAACTTCCAGAGCTGCTGCAGAAAGTGGCAAGATGTGGGGTAAGTGTGTTGAAAGTGAGGGGGAAGGAAGTAGTTTGTCAGGGGTTCATAGCAACGTGTCTTTTACTGTATTATTTTTTAATTTAAACATTCACTGTATTTTTTGGTCACATCTTGTGTATGCGAAAAAAGACATGGAGTGCCCAAGAACATGAATGGAAATTTCCTCCAGTCCAGAAACATCAGAAAGAAAAGAATCTATTACAGTAAATAAATAATAGGGGCCAGGATGGTTCTGAGATGCGGGAAGGGATCATGGCACCTTCAGGAGTCCCACTGTTGTGCATACCACGTCTATTTTAGTGCATCTTGGTATCAAGTAGAGAAGGGTTTAAATCGCTATGCAGCTGTATTGGCTCATTCAACATAACTCCGGCGCCAGCTCGAGACTTCCTGCCTAAGACACCATTGTTCGTCAGACTGAATCAGAGTATGCTTTCCCCAGGAAGTCAGCAAGCTTCTGGCACCACAAGTGAACTGTTCTTTTGGTTTCAACTTACTCATCTGCATCTCCATCTCATAAATCAGAAAATACTGTGCTGCATGATTAATGGCAGCATTAGAAGAATTCCTTTCCCCCAGTTTTATCTGTATGATATTTGGGATGACCAATCTCAAATCTCCCTACCTTTTTTCTACTCCTTCTCTCCTATCAAAGCAAGATGCAGTCTCTAAGCTCAATGTCCCAGGGAGAAATAGGGAAGGTCAGAAATCTTTTTGGACAGTAGATAAAGCAGAAAGAGTGAGTAGCCTATCCCAGCCAAACTTCCTGGATTGGAGTCCTGAGAACAGAAAGGTCTTGGTGTCTGCTTCCTGGGAGGTGGGAGAGGCCCCTAAGGGAGAAGGCTTTAATCTATGCACCACTGCTGCCTACAAGCCCCGAGTCTCCTGGTCTTGCACAAATAAGATCAGAAGAGACCTGGGTTAAAATTCCTCCACCCCAATTATGACCAGGACATAAGCAAGTAGGACTACAGGACAACAGGATTCTTCTGGTGTTCAAGTCATCCTGCAGGCCCAATGGCCACAGATGAAGCTGCCCTCTGTCCAGACTAGGTAGAGAGATTCAGTACTTGCGATTCACCCGAGAGCGTGAGAACACCAAGGCGATCTAAGCTTGTTATCCTGCAAGTAAGCAGAATAGAACTCAGACAGAATTGAAGATATGTCAGTAAAAGTGAAGACTGTTGTATTCATTGCAAAATAAGCAATGATAACAATGACATACATTGGACAATTTTTAGATACTTGATTGCTAGTGATATCCAAAGCTGCCTCTACTATGTGGAAAGTTGGGAAATGTCCTACACCTTCTGGTCGTGTCGGGCATCATACTGGGGGAAACACTACACAGAGACGTAGTCACTCAGTGAAGGAAAAGAGAGGTAACTTCTGTATCTGAGTCCTTCTTTAAGTCTCCTCTTCCTGCTCCTTCATTTTAAAGGAAATCATAAAGATGCAACATGGGAGGAGGTCAATGGAACTCTTTGTCTTCGATGTATGCTTTCTAGGTAAGCACTCTGGTGGTATCAACTTTTGCATCTAGATTTTCTAAACATCACATTTTCCATGCTGTGCCAGGACCGCACATGAGCCCCATCTGAATCTACTAGTCCTCGAAAGTCTGTTAAACACATTGAAAGCCCTTAGTCTTTGCCCAGTGCTTTGCTCTTGAATCACTGTTGAAGCAAAGAAAAGTAGCATTAAATGCAAAGACATACATGCATAACCTTATTGTAATCAGCCCAGGCTACTACCTAAGGTTCTTCTGCATGATCTACAGACAACAGCAGCATGTCCTGGAGGTCTCAAGGTAGCCAGTTTCAAGGCCAAGAGAAAAAGAGAGGGAGAAATAAGAAATAAACACCCAGTCCCACAGCCTGCAGGCCTTCACTTCTAACGTCCTTTGAAGCTTAACAGTCATTAAACAATTCTTTTTCTCTTCAGCAAGAATGGAGTTTATTTCAAAGCTAAAAACAGATCAAAGAGAAAGCAGCACAACTTATATCACACTCCCCTTCTCCACATTCATCTCTGTCACATGACAGGAGCACCTGCCCATGCCAAGTTCCAAGTTCTCAGGGAGTGTTACCCAAATCTTAAAACTGCTCTGCAATGTAAAATTTATTATTCCAGTTTGTGAATAGAAAACTGGGAGCCAGGGAAACTTCCAGTTAGAAACAGAGTTGGAGGCTGACCTTAGCTCCACCAAGCCCCATTAGTACACCCCTACTCCTATCCCACTCTGCTCTGCGTCTCCCCGGTAGCACAGGACAAGTGATGCCTATTAAACAGCCGCATGTGTTCAGGGCCACTGCACAGTCAGAATGATCTTCTAACCACACAAGTTAGACCACGTCGCTTCACTGCTTTGGATACACTTCCCACCACAGGCGGGTCAGATTTCTCATCACACATAGAATGAAACCCAAATTCCTTTCCAGAGCTAACAGGTGCGCAGTTCTCACCCAATCCTAAAGCCTCACCGTACCCATCCCTTTGCCTGCTCCACGCTCGGCATTCAGCCCTTCTTCCTGTTTCTCAGAGCTCCGCTTGTTCCCTCAGAGGCCTCCACCTCTGCCTTTTTGCTTAGCAGTGTCTTCTCGTGGATCCCAAAGTGGCTGGCAGCTCCCTCCTCAGAGCTCAGCTGACAGCGGGGCGGGGGTCTGTGTGTTCATTCACGTTTCCTGTTTGCAGAGCCCTGGTGCAGCAGAAGGGACCTCGTTTCTTTCTCAATGTTCTATTCCCACTGAATGCAATGTGCTGGCACATACTAGGTCTCCGAGAAATAGGGCTTATCGAGTTAATTTGTTATGACACGTTGGGCATCCTTGTCCTAACATCTGAAATCCAAAATGCTCCAAAATCCAAACTTTTTAAATGCTGACATGATGCCAAAGGTAGACGATTCCACATTATGAAATTTTCTTTCATGTAAAAAACTACTAAAATGTCATACAAAATTCCCTTCAGGTTGTGTATAGGGTATGTTTGGGTCCTATTCCCAAGATTTGCCATTATGCATGTGTAAACATTCCCCAATTCTAAAAAATCCAAAACATTTATTCTCCCATATATTTTAGAGAAGGTATATCTAAGTTGCACTAGAAAAATTCAAAATATTAAACCACTATCCTTTCACTGGTAAGTAATATATATTTAGCACTCACAAACAATTGAAGGTTAATATTGGCATTGTCTGATTTTCCCATTTTCATAGCTAACAAACAATTTTAAATATAAATGCTGGTTTTTCTCATATGCATAGCTGTTTTTGATTCAGCACCCATTCTCTACATTGCTAATAGTTTTTAAAAATAAAAACCTAATTTTGTATAAATATTTTAAGTCATTTACAGTTTCTTATTTTTATCCTCTAAGTTTTGTCTCATATGGGAAACAATAAGGTTAAATGAGTCTCTGCTCAGGGGAAGTACCCTGCTAATGCGGTTCCAATAAAATGAATGTCTGCTTCCCATGGGAGATTTTTATTTTCACCATTGATCTGCTCACTGGCTCCTACCCTCCTCTCCTTAATGGTAACAATTAGATCTATGTCCTATATTGTTAGATTTTGTTTTGCACAACTTTTTTGCCCAATACTGAGCATTTCAGACTACCAAATTTAATTTCTCAGACTGAGAAATTAAATCGACCTGGTAGGGATTATTTTCAACCTTGCACCCCATTTCTAGCTGAGCTGTTACAACACACATGACATTTGGGGATCACTTCCTGACTCCCACGCAAATTGACTGTGTTGAGTTAGGGTAAAATAAAACTGCTTTAGCCTCAGATTCCTCTTTATTTCCAGGAAATAGACTGTGAATCTTTAAGATGTTTGAGCAGTAGTTTTATTAACCAGTGCTCTGGGGCACAGCTGACCTGTGATGGCAAGGGAAACAAGGACAGAGAGAACTCAGTCGTGATTCTGTGCAACAGAAGTCTCCTCTGAACATTCTGGGGCCCACACTAGCATGGCTCTTCAGTGATGTCCCAGCTGAGACCGACAGAACCCACACCTATCAGCCACGGAATGCAGGCTGCCCAGAGGAGGAAAGCCATGGCCCACGCGGCTGTCTTTGGTTGGAAACAAGTTTCTGCATAAGGAATCAGAAAAGAGCTTTCAACCACCAGCCTTTGGGGTGCAGCCAGGACAGGGAGTGTAATTCGGCCCTTACGAGGGATCTGGGCGGGACCCACTGCCACAGGCTCCACAGAGTTATCACAGTCATTGCTGAATTCCAAGTGATTGCAAACAAGATCTTGTATAGGACAGCACCTCACCCAATCCCTAGCACTTAGCATCCAGTAAACCATTGTCTCATAATGAATAAGGGTAGGAATGTTTTCCTGATGCCACATCCTGTTGTCAGCATTTGTTACTTCCTCGTGTTACTGTGTGTGTCTTTGTTTTTGTTTTTTTTACAGAAGCCCTGCTAGGTGTCCTGTGAGAATAGCCTGTTTACCTTTCACAAGTTGACCTGCTGCCCCATCTCCTTTGATTGACAATCTATACTTTGGGTTAAGTGGGCTGAGTTAGGCAGGCATCCATTGGACCTCTGAAGACAGAGCTTTGGGAATTTTGGCTGATAGAAGCACACTTTCACAGAGTTTAAGAGAAATCACTTGCACTTTTTAGGTGATGATGCATCTGAATTCAGAGAAAGTCAACTTACGTAGTTACTGCTTTTATAAAGTAAGAACTCACACTCCCCTTTATGGAGTTGATCCCAAGCTTTAGAGGAATTCCTCCAATAAATACACCTTTTATACGTATCATGCTAGTTAACAACGTCATGAGGCAGATATCATCCTATTTTACATAGAGGTGTCAATGACATACCAGCAAAGTCATAGAATTAATTAGTTTTGAATATTAGGCTATCTCCGCTCCCCCACTAGTCCACAGGCAGTGTTTTCTACTTCAAAAACGTGTCTTCCTGATGGAATACTGATTAAAGTCTTCCGTTCCATCATCACATATGCTTCTGTCACTTATTATCCACCAGGTCCAGGTCAAAAAACAGATAATACAGTGCTTCTACATCCAAGTACTGTCATGAGAAGATGAAGTCCTCTAGCAAGAGATGGGTCACATCACAGCCTCAGACTTTTGTGACCTGAAAAGACTTCCTCCAGTTTCTGTGGGTTTTTTAATTTAGCCACTGGAGTATGCAAGGGCAGCTATTTAAGTGCTTTTCACATATGCTTCTCGAGAGCCAGTCACCTCCAGCTTCAGATAAATACCAATGGAGAGTGAAGCACGTTTGCAGCTTTCAGGATGGCAAATGCCCTCTCCGGAACAGCCCGTTTCCTCCAAGTGAACATCCTCACTGTCTGCTGTCCACGCCAACAAGCACATAACCTCGTGGTCAGAGGCAAACCGCATTTGCTGAAAACTGTACATTTTATGACTCTAATAAGGTGAGCTCAATGGGTTTACTGTCAGTTTTTCTGAAACCTAATCACATGATGATTACACAAATACAGGATGATGTAAGGAGAATAAAAATTTTAAAAAGTGTTCCTTTGGAAAAATCTCCAATGAGAAGGATCTTATTAACATAACATCTCCCTGGAGACTGGGATGGAATTTTCTTGCAGAAAACAGTTTATGTGATAAAAATGGAGTACATTTGTTTCCTTGGAAACAAATCCTTTCACCTTGATTGCACAGAATCTTAAGCAAAAAATTTTAGTAATTAGGTTTAGAACCCACCTATTTTAAATGAGTAAAATTTTCAAACACATGCTATTATTTGAAATAATATGCAATGAAACTCACTTATCTCAGCTTAGGTTAAACAAATAAATCCCTACATGATTTAAAAGCTAAATACTGGGGCTGGGGATTTAGCTTAGTGGCTTAAGCACCTGCCTCACAGGTGTGAGATTGTGAGTTCGATCCCTGGTACCAAAAAAAAAAAAAAGAAAAAAGTTAACTACTGACATAGAATGATGTAAAACCTCTTAGGTTTGAACAGCTTAGAACATTCCCTAATTAGATTCATTCTCTGAGTATAATAATCTTCTGTCATAAAGAAAGTCAATAGAAGTATGAACTATTAGAAGATTTCATAATGAGAAAGTATTGCAATGCCAGTAATCTCAGGCCAATATCATCTCCTGGGAATTGAACACACTTTCTAAAGGAAACAAAGTCTATTTTCTTTACTAAGAAGGGATCCTAGAATCAGCCTCCTGGATACAGTGGAGAAGTCAGACAGTTTCTTCCTTTGTATTATATTCTATTTTTCAGATAACATTCCAAACATAGGTGGAACATTAAGCAGATTAAGGTTAATTCTGAAATTAGTTACAACTAATACTTGGCTCAAAATTATTCCTTTGGCAAAGCTAGTCATATACTTGAATTCTATACTTTATTTAATTTCTATATTTTCTTTAAATTCTGGAATAAAGATGTTACAAAAATACAACCATGCTTTGCTTTTTGGTTCAAATTTTATTTAATATAGTGATTTAGACCAGCTTTGAACATTATACCCTGCCTTCAAATTTGAAATCACTAAGGAAGGTCCCTATTGTGCAAAGAAAGTTATCTCTTATGGATTTTTATTTTGAAACAATTTTAAACTTGGAAAAGCCACAAAAATAATTGAGATTTGTCATTTACACTTCACCTCTCACACACGTCCTCTGGCATTCACACCATGATTTCCATATTACAATTAACAACACTAAAAATTTAACACGTTACTATTAGTTAAACTAGTTTTTTTTTATTTAAAGCAAAAGAGATAAATGAACAACAGCAACAAACCCAAAATAATAACAATACAGGCTTTCAAAATAAGATGATAGGAATTTAACAGTGGTTGTTATATTACACATTGTTATCCTCAAAAGGGCTGCTTAGATTGCCAGATATAGAGATGAAGACTGATCTAATCACATGAGAATTAACTGTTCTTTTCCAAGAACTAATTGTATTAGTAGTATAGTCATTTTAGCCATTTTATGCATATATATATGTATATATATATATACACACACAAATTTATGTCTTTTTCCTTTTCCCTTCCTTCTTTCCTCCTTTCCCCTACCCCCAACATCACATCACAGCAATACATGTGCACCCACATTTATAGCAGCACAATTTGTAATAGCTAAATCTTGGAAACAATCCAAATGCCCTTCAAATGAGGAGTGGATAAAGTAAAAAAGATGTTGTATTTTTATACAATGGAGTACTACTCAGCTACAAAGAAAGATAAATTCAAGGCTTTTATAGGTAAATGGATGTGACTTGAGACCATACTCACAAGTGAAATAAATCAAACTCACTTGTGTAAATACCATATTGTCTCCTTAGTAGAAGAAACTGAAAGAGCAAATAAGATCCAAAATCTACAATAAGTATTGTGCAATCATAAGAAACTGCTAAACTACACTTTTTGTTAACATTTATCAGGTTTTCCACCAATGCCCTATCCTGTTCCACGACGCAATCCAGGGTGTCATATTGTATTTAGTCTGAAGTTTCCTCCTCACTTCCAGGCTGTGAGGATCCTGGCTTTCTTTGTTGTTCATGATCTTGATACTCTGAAGTGAGCCTCACAGTGGTCCTGTAGAGGGTCCTCCGAAGTGTAGTGATTCACTCATTATCCGGTGCCTTCCCGGGTGTCCTTGACATCTGATGCCTTTATTACACAGTCTTTAAATTATCAGCATCTCTCCCTTTTCCTTCCCTGCCCCACCTCGTGATGATAAGCTCCTGAAGATCAGCCTCATACTCTGGTCTCCCCATTACTTAACACAGTGGAAACACCTAAGAAGCACCATTTGGGGACTGTATCCCCCAAAAGTACAGTTGTTGGAACTTAGACCCCAAGTTCATCTATCAGCGGTATTTAGGGGTGAGAACTCCACCAAGTACCTGGGATCAGACGAGGCCGCCAGGGTGAAGATTCTGAGGTGGCGTTAGCGACTCCGCGAGAAGAGGAGGAGAAAGCCTTCCTAGCCCCTGACAGCAAGCGGCTCCGGCACCACGCCCTTGGACTGCCCATCCTCCACAACCACGGGCCAAATAAATTCTAATCTCTATAAATCACGCTGTCTCCAGCATGTCGTTAAAGCAATAGCAAATGAACTAAGACCTGAGGCTTCAAATGAAGACGGAATACATTCTTGATCGCCGAATGGCTGATACATTGGTAAGGTGAAGTACTGGCCCCGGGAGTTCAATCCGGAGGGAATTCCAGTCATCGGAGGCAAACAATGGAACAATACATAAAGGGTCCAGCTCAGCCACTGGAAAGCCATGTGGCCATAGCAGAATCATCTTGTCTTCCTGACTCTCAGGTTCCCCATCAAATTAACTGATTAGATGAGCATAGAGTCCCTTTCAACAATCCAGTCCATCATTTTAACACCCATCTGGATGCTGTGGAAATGTGAGTGCTATACACTCTTGAAGGTGTCCAGCTGAGACAGCTCCAAAAACAAGTACACGTGTTCTTTCCAACATTAGAACTTTTATATTTTATCTGAACTGCACTGATATAACATTAGATCCATTTCATATCATTGTCAATCTATTAGCTCTTTGGAACTCACCACAAAAAAAAATGATCATTTTCCATTTCAAGCTACGGCAAAAGTCAGCGCGGAATTACATTTACACATCATAACCCACTGCATTACCCAAGCTGATGTGGTTAAGCGCAGCACCTTGTGTGATTTGAATCCGTAATTTGGAAAAGAAAATTCACTGCTTCACAGGGTCATACAGACCTATTTCAATGCAGAGCAATTTTCTTAAAACTTGTGAGGAAAACGATACCTTGCATTTGCTTTGCGTTTCTTATTTCCAAAAAGCTGTCATAATAATCTCTTTGTATATGGGGACGTTTTAAACACTTGCATGCACTGAATATAAGTTTCTTAGTTCTGATTTTTATTTGCACATGTTTACAGCGCAGCGTGATCACCTTCACCACAGGGAGCAGGGGCGTGAACCTGACACATCCTCATTCCTTTCGTCCCTTCCCCTTCTCCCCCTCTCCTCCATCTCTTGGGCCCCTTACTTCTGCAAAAGTGCGCTCTCTCTGCTTCCTGTATTTGTCTGTTTAGCTCTTTCACTTATTTATACTTCGGGTGTCTCCTGTAAGAGAGACCAGGAGATACTTCAGCTTGTGTGTCTGACTTATTTCACGTAACATTATGGTCCCAGGTGCACACATTTTCCTACAATGGACCCCTTCCTTACAGCATAGCAGCACTGCACTGTGTGTAAACAGCACCTTTTCTATATCCATTCATGTTGTTTTTGTCATAGCTGTGCTGTAATAGCCTAGAGAAGCACACGGAAGGAAGAGAATCTTTATGTAACATAGACACAGGTCAGTTCCTCTGGGGCACATGTATGTGAGTAAATCCAACCTGGTATTCTGAGGGGTGCACTGTTCTTGGCTTAAAGGTTCCTGCAATGTAATAGATGGTGTATAAAGACAGCTCACTAATCTTTTATATGATGAATTGATTCAATTGATGGTGAGGAGGGCAAAAGTATTTGTGTATTTAATGGCAATACTTACCAGTTGAACAGAAACAGAACAACATTAAAGCCTTTGGGGAAAAAAAGGAAATGGAAGGGAAGGGAAGGAATAGGAGAAAGAGGAAAGAAGGAAGGAGTAGGGGGCTAGGAAGAGAAGGAGACTAATCTCCCACCTATATCCCATTATTGCACTTGAACTATCAAATGTGAAACTGTTGTGCAAATATCTGAGCGTGCGGATGGGCACAAGGGCTTCAGGAAGCAAAGGGATCAGGTATACAAAGGTACTTGGAGGGTGAAGTCTCCAGCTGGGGCCCAGAACACACCTTCACTCCCTACCTGGGCAGTCTCAGTGGTCCAACACACTGCACTCACCAGTTTTGAGAGCAGACTGAAGTCGTCTGCTCTGCCTTTCTCTTGGTAAACTCCCTACCCAGATTGGGGTGCAGCTGGGGGTAGGGCTCTTGCCTGGCAGGTGCAAGGCTCTGGGTCCCAACCTCAGCACATGAACAACAATGACAACATCAATGACAATGCCAAAATCGGCACTGTGCTCATGAAAAGGAATTAGAATTGCATTGTCCCACCAATTTCAAGTAAAGTGTATTTATTAATGTGTGAGGAAACGTCATCCTTTTCGAATGTCAAAGTAGAATGGGCTGGATACCGATAAAGGAAAAGGAGGTGGAAATACATAAATCATCCAAACACAGAGCTCTCGCGTTGTTCTCCCTAAAACTCCAAACCATCCGACTTCATTCTCATAAAATAAGTCATAGTACAGTCATTTCCACCTTAACCATCAAATGAAAGCCAGCTTCAGCACAGCATATGCTTCCAAAAGTGACCCTAGGGTGCTATGTGTAAAACTAACCCACTTATCAGTCAGCATCCAGTAATACAGGAGGTGTGATCAATCAGTATGGTGGATATTTTTTAAGAAATTAAAAAGTATTTTGCAGTAAAAGACACGGTCCCGTGAACTCCCTCAGAATTCTCCGCTGCCCTTCAGACACACTCATCCCGGCATTCTTGCCACGTCCCGCAGCAGCTGTGAGGTCCGCTTCCTGGTGTCTTCAGCCGTGCTCTCCTCGCTGCAGCCATAGTCTCAGCTGTTTCGGGACAAGTACTTTTCATGGCTGTTACAACTTTGGGGAAGAGCCGGAAGTTTCCCGGGGCCAGATCCAGGGAATGAGGTGGATCAGGACAGCGTCAAGTTTTTACAAGCTGCCTCTCTGTTGCATGGTGCTGGACAGCAGCAGCCACCACATATGCATTTTTTTTTTATCATACTTTGTAAGGACACTCAAGAAAAGCCAGGCATGGTGGCTCACGTCTTTAATCCCAGCACTTGGGAAGCTGAGGCAGGAGGATCCTTGTGAGTTCAAGACCCACCTGGGCTACACAGTGAGTTCAAGGCCAATATGAACTGCATAGTGAGACCCTGTCTCAAAAAATAAAGCCAGGGATTTAGCTCAATGGTGAGGTTGTGAGATTGATCCCTGGTACAAAAAAACAAAACAAAAAAAAAGACACTCAGGAGAGAGCACTTCCAGAGCTGCTTCAGAAAGCACCAAGCACCTTGGGATAAATGTGTTGTAGGGGGAATTAGCCAAAGGGGGATAAATGATGATGTGTCTTTTAATACAACGAACTATTTAAATTTACATTTCACCATATATTTTGATCACCCTTTGTATTTTAGTTACTATACACATTAATTTTTGGATTCTATATGTTGTCCCATAATAACAAAAATCTTTGCAATATCAAAATAAATCTCAAAAAATAAGAAACAGTTATGTTTTAATTCTCTGTGTGTGTGTGTGTGTGCATGTGTCTGTGCATGTGTGTAAAGAACCCATGCTCTTTGAGAACAAGTGTGAAAAACAAAAGCGGCTGCCATAACAGTAAAAGTGACAGCTCCCACAGTGAGTTCTCACCAGGCTCCAGCCACTGTTCTAAGTGCTGCACAGGTATTAGTGTAAAAACGTTCTCAATAACTCTATGAGGTATGTGTCAGTATTATTCCATTTTACATATTTAAAAAAGCACAAACGCTTAAGGAAATTGGTATCTATCTCGTGATTGTATTGTCAGTAGCAGCAGGAGGACTATAACCCAGGTCTTGTGATTCTGAGGTCAGGGCACTGAACCTCTATATCATCTTACAAAGGAAGCAGAGAACTAGGGGAGGAGGAAGGAAGAAGAGGCAAGAGAAAGATAAGGGAGACAGACAAGCAAGGGAGAGATGGGGAGAAAAAAATGGGAGGATGAAAGGGAAGTAGGAAAAAACGTGAGTAGTAGCACAAGTCTAAAATGACAAGCTAGTTCTCTCAAACAACCATAAAACTCAACCGCTGTTACTGAGAAGTTTTGGACGCTAGCAGGTTTGTGTCAGCAAGCCGGGGAAGGGAGCAGGGCAGGATAAGGCCGCTGCAGGTCTGCTCTGGAAGCGCCCGCCCAGACCTGTGCTGGAGATGCCCCTACAGCCACGGAAGGAAGGAAATACAGCAGGGAGCGTTTCTACCTTGACACCTGACTAGATGCGATCAGGAGTAGTCGTCTGTCTTTCTGATGCAGCCTCCCTGTCCACGTCCTAATCACACCCAGGGAATAATAAGCACAGCCCCTTCAAGGACAGTCCAGGGCACCTGAGACTCCACGCAGCTAAAATCCTGAGGTCTGGCTCTCCTCCCACAGCTGGGCAGCTCCAAGTCACCCTGTCCACCTTCCTCCCCACAGCTGTCCTCCACTCTCACTAACTCTGTTACTTCTCCAAATTGCCCCAGACTTGCCCAACCAAATATTCACTTTTCTTCCCATTAGTCAGATCCTACCATGTTCCAAAGTCCCCGTTAACACTCCCCCAACACACTGCAAAATCTCCCTCCTCCTAGCCTGCCTGTCAGACTTGCACTTCCCTTTCTCTGAATTCTCTTCTGACCCTGCCCAAATTTATCTTTACACATTTGCCTTCCTTCCCGCATCTTCCACTTGGACGACTTGATGTCTTTCATCCATAGCACACCCTCACCCCAATCTTGAAGCAGCATTGCCCCAGTCTATCTCTGTAGAACTTGTGGTATGTCAAAGACTGATTTATTTAAATAATGGAAAAGAAGATTTTACATAAATACCTGATCAACGTCCACAACATACAATACATGATCCTGACTGGACACATGCATAGGTACTAGTGTAGAGGTGTAATGTACAATAATACATGAGGCAGACTTCAACTAAGTTTGTTCTTTCAGAGAAAACAGGAGGGAAATAAATAGTTCTACCATAATGCCAACAGAGGCCCCAAACTCAGTTGCCTGGGGAAGTCCACGGAGGCAGAACTCATGAGAAAAGCCAAAACTGGGTTGGAACAGGATGAATACAGGGGCCCTGGCAGGGACGAGCTGGAGTGCTCATCCCTTCATGAGTTGGTGACCGTCCTGCATGGAAATGAGCTGGAAACAGCCCACCGTCACCGTCACTGTGTGGGACACCAGCATCCTCTGCTAGAAAATTTGCATTTTGATGTGAAATCATGCAATTTTTAAATCGTGCCAGTAATTTTGTTTTTAGCTTTTGTTTTTAAAAATAAAACACTGTATGGGCAAATAAATCCTATTTGTGTGCTGAATGCAGGCTGGGGCTCCAGCATGGGCCATCTGCCCTGAAATGGTGAGGTAGTCGGGATGGAAACAGAGATCTGTATAAGACACAGTGAGTTTTTCTCTAGTTCTTGTCATCACTACTGTGTAGAAGGGGGAGGCCAAGGGAGAAGGGGGAGGTGCCCCAGCTACACTCAAACCAAAGTTAGAATCTAGGCCAATGGTGGCAAGCCTATGGCATATACGCCACAGTGGGCTGTTTGTACCATTGAAAGTTCTAAAAGGTTTGCCATCACTGGTAGGCCAAAGATCAAAGAGGAAGGGGTGGAGGGACTCAGCTGTACATCCAGGGCATCAATCAGCTTGGAGGAGGACTTGGGAAAAATATAGCTGGAGATCATGCTGTCTGCTTTGGTTATAGCCTAGGTGTGGATGTGCCCCCAAAGCCTCATGCAGTTATAGGTGGGGCTTTTTCAGAGGTAGCTGGTTCTAGAGGGTGTGATGCTTGGATTAAGGGTGTGTGGTGACCAAATTAGTCCATTGACTGGTTTTGTGCAGTTCTAGGTGTGGATGATGGGAAGATCATTTGGTACCAAGTGTTACACATTCTAAGGGGGTGTAGCCTGGACAGACTCTAAGGGACAGAAAGATGGCTGCTGCTGTTGTGTGCTGCTTGCTGATTTTGCTGACTTCTGCCTGCCATGAACCGTTTCTCCTCTGTGATGCAACTCTGCCATGCCACACCACCTTGGAGCCAGCCAGCTATGGACTAAAACCTCTACAAACTGTGAGCTAAATAAATCTGTCCTCCTTTAACTGATGGTGTTGGATATTTTGTCTCAACAAAGAGAAAAAAGTAACTAAGGCAATTTCTCTGCTTCTTTTGGAAACAAAGAACTGAGATTTGGAGGAATGACACAGAGATGAAAGCCAATTAGTGATTTATTGGTTTCTTAATGCTGCGGTAACAAAGACCCACAAATGAGGTAGCTTACAGAACAGAAAAGTGTTGCCTCACAGTCTGAAATCGAGCAGGGCTCTTCTGCTCCGAGAGCTCCCAGGAAGGGATTTCCAGCCTGTTTTTCCCTCAGCTTCCAGCAATGTCAGCAGCTTCTTGGCTAATAGATGGGATTCTCATCACCTCAACACCTTCCCCCTGTGTATGCTAGGGTTGGGATGCGGTTGTTCACTGGTATCACCCCCAAAATTGGAAGGTTGGTCCCCAGGAAGTGCCTCTGGAAGGCAGTAGAATTTTTAAGAAGTGGAGCCCAGTCACATCAGTGTGACCCTGGACAGGAATCCTGTGAGGTCCCTGAAGTTCTCAGGAGAGGGCTGTTGTACGAGGAGGATGCTTGGTATCTCCCAATTTTTTCTGTTCCTGACTTAAGATGTTATCACTTGCTTGCTCCAACTTGCACTCCATCACCGTGGTCTGCAGCGCGAGCAGACAGTCTGGGGAAAGCTGCACAATACCATCTGGACCTTGCACTTAGAACTAAATAAACCTCTTTTCTCCATAAGTACCCTGTGTCAGGTACTTCATTATAGTGACAAAGAGCTGACTAGTATGGTACATATCTGTCTCTGGGTTCAAATTTCCCTTGTTTATAAAATCACTAGTCATACTGGAATAGAGCCCATCCTGTGACCTCATGTCAACTTGATCATCTGTAAGGACTCCTTTTTCCAAACAAGGTCAGGTTCACAGATACCGGGAACACAACTTCAACGTCCTGAAAGGAAGCACAGTTCAGCTCGTAACTGTGGCAATATCCACAATCTAGTATCTCTCTGCTACACAGCAATTCAGCAGAAGTTTGTGCCGAGCTTCGGAACTCAGAATTGAGGCTGTAATAACAGTTATGACGCAGGGTCGTGGGACGCAGTTTTACTGCCCTTGCTTTTCTGCTTTGGTTATAGAGAATGCTGGAGATAATATTATTTCTCATTAGAATGAAGTATATACATCATTTTCTTTCCTGTTTTCTGAGGAAACGTTGTTACCTGTGGACAAACATCTGTTCTGTGGGTCCCATCCCCGGGCAAAATCTTCAAAGTGTCAGGTCTACCTGACTGTATAGGGCTAAAGGTACTGAAAGCCACCAAACAGCTGACTGAAATCACAATGGAAAACACACTGCTGAGGTTCTGCAAATACAGGCATTCCGTGGAAGCAGGTCTTCAAAGTGAGCCTCCCACAACAAACTCCTGACTTTTTTACGCCCTTCTTCCCTCTTCTAACCGCTTTGGAATTCGACCATAGACAAGATCTAGAGCTGGGGGATGGGGGGCGGGGGGCCCAGCTGGACGCGAGGAGATTACACAGGGCTTCGCCCAGTCTCTGGTGTCTCTCCAAGGCTCTTTTGATGCTCGATCTTGGAAATGTCATCTGGACTCTCTGACATGTTTTATTGTTTGTGAAATGAAGAAGTTCAGTATAAAAACATGAGAAGGTGATACAGTGAAAAAGGGAGTTAGCCATGGGAATCTGGGAAATCATTACCGAAGAGGGAGCTACTTGAAAAAATGTACTTAGGATTCACCAACAGAGAGAGAGAGAGAGAAAGAGAGAGAGAGAGAGAGAGAGAGAGAGAATGAACATTCCGGGCAAAAGAAAAAAACCTGTTCAATCATAAACAAGAAAGAAAAGATAGGATAAGCAAAGTCTATTTACTCAGTTCTTAAGTGCCACCAGCTGTAAGCCATCAATGTAATAACAGTTGCAGATTGAGGTGGGGGGGATAAAAAGCATTAACACCTTATCTGTACCTATCTATTGTCATGTAACTCCCCTTTTTCAACAATTGTGATGTCTACAAAAGGAAAATGTCATAGAAGCAAAGGAAAATTAGATGACTCAATCAATTCCATCGGTGATATTTCACCTTTTGAAGGGCTGACGGAAACATTCTCAGGTTATCAGTGAAAAGTGGCAATCACTATGGATAAAGTTCCATATCAGATGCTTTGAGGTGGTTACCTAAAGACTTCAGAAAGCAGTGATGACCTCACAGACCTAAAAGGGTCCAGATGAATTCTGTGTATATTACTTCCTGTTGTACTTTAGAGCTGAAATGTCCCCAAAGGCCTATCTGTTAAAGGATTTGTTCTCAGCGCGGCACTACTGAGAGGTGGTGGTGGTGGTGGTGGTGGTGTGTGTGTGTGTAATGAGGGGCAGGGTAAGGGGAACTCAGTGCCAAGCAGCTGGTCAAATACCCTGTTCCCTTACTGCCTGATTATCTTAAAACCAGATCCATCCTTGAACACAGAGTTCCAAACAAGTTTTTTAAGGGATTCATTCCTACATAAAAACAGACAATGAAGAATTGTTAGACATTAGAAGAAAGCCTAATCCCAGCACTCGGGAGGCTGAGGTAGGCGGAGCGTTGTGAGTTCGAGGCCGGCTTGGGCTACAACGCGAGCGCAAGGCCGGCCTGAGCTACTTAGTGCGACCCTGCCTCAAAAAACCAGGGCCGGGAGTTTGGCTCAGTGCCTTAAGCACCTGCCCTGGCAGGCGCGAGGTTGTGAGTTCAATCCCCGGTTCCGCAAAAAAAAAAAAAAAAGAAGAAAGCCTAAAGCATGCCAAGACACAGATAAAGAAACAGAAATAGCGAAAATTTGACAAATCTTTGAAAATCTGGGTAGACCCATGCGAGCGGACACCAGCCTAGCTGAGTGTCTCAGCGGGAAGGGAGGTTACAAACTCACTGTCTTCTAATGTTTGTGCTGTCCTCGCTCCAACTGCCTGCTTCCTGCACACACGACGTCTCATATGCTAGGCTTTGGGAGTCCAAGAACTATTGACTAATACAGGCTAAAACACACGGCGGAAACGGAGTACACCAATGCTAAAAGCTCATGAAAGAAGCAAGGTTACGTACAAAATCACAGAAAAAAAAGTAGGGGTCAAAGAAGTAGATTTGGCAGCATTGATTAAAAATATCCAGAGAACCTTGAATCCATAAGACATCAGAATTTGGACAAGAGAGTAGTATGAACAGTATTTGAGGCAGGAGCATTTTACTAAAATTAAGCAAAATATCCTGATGTTATTTGCTCTTTCTACTCAGATTCTGGCTGGCCAAAGCAATGACCTAAAAATTTTGCCTTCTCAGCTAATTAATGAAGAAGAAGAGATTTCCTGACAGTGGATGTGCCTAATACAAAATCTCTTTAGTTTAGGCGTTCTAATATACCTGATTGTCAGACAATTTCATGTTTGATTAAGATGTCATGATTTCCTAGGGTCTGATTAACTCATATGAATGGCTGAAAGCAAAATTCTTACATAAATACTTGATAAATTCACAAAAATAATGACATTGTGCATTACCTTGGCTGGACGACTAGGTAGTTCCACGTGTAGTTTAACCCTCTGTATTTAATGTGTGCTATATAACAGTGATTCTCAGTATTAGAGGCACATTTGCATAATCAACAGAGTTGTTAAGAAAATCTTATGTTTAAAATAACTCCAGATACTCAAATCAATTTGATCTGTGGTAGAAAGTGGTCAATGATGTGTGTCAAGCACTTCCTAAGTGACCCAAAATTGTGTCACGGCTCAAAGGTAAATCATTGCCGGTCAGGAGTTTGAGCTAACGTTCAGCTGCTGATCATTCAGTATTGATCACAACACCCACGGTGAACATCAATGTTCATTCTACTTATTTATGCTCCCTGATCAGATAATGAAGCGAAACTGAAAAGACAGACTGTCGTGTCACTCAACAGATTGAGGAATTTTCACACCAAAACATCTCAAAAGTAGATGGGATTGCAAACTTCTAATCTTGGAGACTTTGATTCTGGGCAAAATTCTGGGGCTGTTAAATGCAAGGAGATCCAAAAATGGCTAAGACCTAGCCTTTGTTTTCAGGAAATTTTCAACTTAAGATTTCTTTTCATTCGCAGCTTATGTAATTTACACATCAATTATTTTATTTTTATCAGACTAATAATAAAACTGAGAATCCAGTCTTAGTACTTTCTGCCTTTTCTTGGATTTCACTTTTATCTGAAAATGTACTTTATTGATTGATGTTTTATCTACCTCTAACTGGCTGCAGAACCTAAAACAACCACCGAACCACTCTCAATGTTAGGAAAGCACTCACGGCTTAGTCATTAGCCTGCAAACAATAGAAATGTTTTTCTTACAGTTCTGGACATTTGGAAGGTGAAGATCAAGGTGCTGGTGGGTGCGTTTCCTGCCGAAGTCTGCTTTCTTGTTTATAGATCATATCTTTTTGCTGTGCGCTTGCATGGTGGAAGGGGACATGGAAAATCTCTGGGACTTTCCCAGCACTATTCTCAGTTACCAAGCTTCTGCCACCATGATTTAATCACTTTCCAAAAGTCCCAACTCCTTCTTCCGTCCCATTGGTGATCAGGTTTTAAACTTGTGAGTATCAGAGGTACATAAGTGTCAAGGCCATTGTAGTTCACTGCGGTGGAAGCGCTCACAAATACTAAACAAATTTCCACACACGATGTTCTTAGCACAGAGACTAGCTCAAAGCATGGGCTTACTAAATGCTTATTTTCATCGATGGACTCTTCAAACACTATCTCAATGCACAATCTATTATCTCTTTTCTTTCTTCTCTTATATTTAAAGGAGTGAAGGTATCTCTAGGAACTTCCCCAACTGGTAAGAACTTCGTTGATGGTGTACGAAGAGAATGCATTTTTGCGTATTTTAAAAGAGACACAGAGGGTAAGAAACATCTCTCATGTGGAATCAGGCACACTGTAAATCTAGCTGCCAGTGCCACTAAAACAGACACCCAAAGCACATTCTATAATCAGCCCCTTCATTGTCTTACTCGTGTTTGTGCTCTTCATTCTCTGAGAGCAGCTGCATAATTCAACGATGAGAATTACCTTATTACAGATGGGCACAGTGAATATAAAACACATGTATGAAAATAAAGGATCTTGTATTAGAAAAGTACAACATACAGCAGCAACAGCAATTTCGGAACCACTTGTCTTGATGAAACCCATTTTTGTTTTATAAATGACTAGATATTTTCCAACTCTGCAAGATAATGTAAATTGATGTTTTCCTTCAGAAAGTGCTAGTTAAAGTGAAATTTTTATGACACTTATAATTGTAAATTGATCACAAGCTTTGAAATACCAAATGCAAATAAAGCAGCTCAAAGCCTAGGACATCTGGAGCAGCCCAGCCGCACAACTCCTAGTTTTTTTCTGCAGTAGAAAATGTTCTGGTTAGGTAAACAGATTAACCTTTTTCGAAGCCATTCACATGTTTGCTTCAAATCCACGGGGAAAACACCTTTCAGAGGCTGAGAATTCTAAATGCAAATCCCAGTTGTGTCACGAAGACTCAACACCAAGGGAGAAAAGGAATAAAAATGAAACTTGGCCGCTTCGGACACTGTGGCAGTCACTACAGACAAAAATGCAGTCCGGTCCTACAGGTTAGGCAGCAGCACTGGATTTGAAACTGAAAGACCCAGCTGGGATGGCGTCTTGGGGAAAGTCTCGTTTCTCTGTTTCTTCTGCTTCCTCCACAGAGCCTTGGTGGGAATTTGTTGACTTATGGACACGAAGCCCCGTAAGCCCAAGGACACATCAAAATGATTAACTATGATAAAGTGTGGCTGCACTAATGCTGGCGGCACAGGACGGAAACAGCCACAGCAAAGACGAAAGGAAACCAGTATCTAACCCTTGGGCAGCACCAGCAGCAGGAGGTGCTATAGACTTCACTGTGCCCTTGTTAACTTGTCCACCATTGTCATCTTGAATACATCAATTAAAAGAAAACCCATGCAAAGTGTCTGGCTTGCAGTAAACCTTGCTAATGAGTCTGAGCCTCCACTTTCAGTGGCTAACATATGACTTACTGTGTGTATCTGTATTAATGCAGTCACGTAATTAATTCCACAGACATTTCCTAATTTTCTTATGACATGAGTGGAATATGATCTACTTCTACCTTCATTAGAGTCTAGGATGAGCTAGACATTCTATAAATAATTTCTCTCAATATAAATTTATAAATTGCAAGAAAAATGTTCTGAAATGAGAAAAGGAAGTAATACCGAAATATTCAAGGGAAAAGTAGCAAAAATTTCTACCTTTTTAGGACTGTGTTTATTTTCAGGCAAGACTCCTCTGGTCCATAACTCAAGTTAAGCTTTTAAGTATGACTCATTGACAGTTTTTTTAATCTTCCCAGCATCTCCCCTGTGTAACTTGTATCTAGCGCTTTTTGTCATTTTGTTTGTTTTAGACTTGTCCTTAAAGTGCAAATTTTCTAAAATGGCAAATCTCTGAATTCATTTATACTCAGAAACTGGGTATCTAACTTGTTATAGTTTATATCTAAAATGTACTACCAAAGTCTCACATGTTCAGAAGTGGGGCTTTGGGAAGGTGACTGGCTCGTAGCTGAAAGTTATGTGAAGACTTGGGGGTCTCCTTAGAGGGGGTGGGCCCCTAGGGGCAAACCTTTAGAGGTAAAGCTCTTGCTCTTGCTCTTTCTCTTTCTCTTTGCTTCCTGGCTGCCATAGTTTGAGCAAGTTTCTCCCTTCATGTTCTTTCAACCATGCCATTTCTGTTCTGGAGCCAGCTAGTCATGGACTGAGCCTTCTGAAACAGTGAGCCAAAATTAACTTCTCCTCCTTAAATTGTGTCAGGTATTTGTCCCAGCAATGAGAAAATGACTAATACACAATACAAAGGATTTTAGTCTGGTCAAAGATGTTGTGATCACTTAGTTGTTTCATTATTAGGAAATGATGATTATACTAAATTCTGGTATTCTCTGTTACTGAGAAACATAAACAGGCAAAATTTAAAAATGCCTTATCAAAGGAAATATGACAAATGGCAAATAAATATATGAAAAAATGTTCAGCATCACTAGTAATTCGAGAAATTCAAATTAAAACAACACTGAGATGCTATCTTACCCCAGAAAGAATGGCTAACATCAAGAAATCAAACAATAACAACTGCTGGTGGAGCTACAGAGAAAATGGAATACTTTTCCACTGTTGGTGGGAGTGTAGACTGGTGCAACCACTGTGGAAATCAGTGTGGAGATTCCTCAAAAAAATAAGTTTGGAGGTCTCATTTGATCCAGCTATTCTCCTTCTGGGTATTTTCCCAAAAGAGTTAAAAGCATCACACCACAGTAATATATGTGCACCCATGTTTGTAGTAGTGCAGTTTGTAATAGCTAAATCTTGGAAACAACCCAAAGGCCCATCAACTGTGAAATGGATAAAAAAAGATGTGGCATTTTTATACAATGGAGTATACTCAGCTATAAAAAAGGATACATTTGAGGCTTCTGTAGGTAAATGGATGCAACTTGAGACCATACTCATAAGTGAAATAAATAAATCACATGTGGAAACATTGTATTGTCTCCCTAATGTAAGAAGCTGAAAGAGTAAATAGAATGCAAAATGTACAATAGATACTGTGAAAGTAAAAGGGAAAGACACCACTCAAAAAGAAAGAACAACTGGGATGAGGGAAAGAAGGAAAGAAAGAAGGGAAAAAATTATACATATGTATATATATATACACACACATATATATATACACACATATATATATTAAGGGCAAAGATATATAATATATATCTATATATCATACATATGATAGATAATTATACTACCAATTTCTGTTAGCTCATCAAAAAGAATGGTTTGTGCTTTCACTGTTGGATCACTTTTTCATGCCTCTATCTTATAATCTGAGCAACTACTTTGAAGATAACAATATGCAGTATATTAACCATTATTAATCTCCTATTATGTTGTTTTAAAATTCTGCATCATCGTTTTTGTTCTTTCTTCATTTATTTTAAAAACAAGTATGAGCCTTTCTAATCAAGCCACCATAGAGAGATTTTAATGATCCACGGCCAAAGTGAAAGACAAAGCCACACAGGGACATTGGCTTTCTTCCCCAAGCCTTACCATGTGTGATCACACCTGCAAACATTTTTGCAACAGACGCTAATGAATATGACTAATGATCATCTGTGAGACACCAACAACTACACTGACTTGGCACTGGAAAAACAAAAAAACACAATTTGAGATCATAGTTTGAGTCATGTTGGTGGCAGCAGAAAAAATTTAACTGTGCTTAAAAGAAACTCACTACGGAAAAGTTTCCTAGCTGCTTCTTCCATTGTGCCTGACCTCGACATGCGCTCTCTGCCCTACGTACACTGTTTTATTCTGGGAAAGACTCAGCTGCCTAAGTAGCCTCACTTGGCTCTCTAGCCCTAGCTTCAGCCAGTGGGGAGTAAGTACAGAATGATAGAGACCTTTATTCTCCAGGCCTCATTCCCAAGACTCACCATGAACCAAGAGAAAGGGTCATCTATGTTAAGATAGCAATCTCCACTCAGCTTTGTGCAACTTTCCCTTTTCCACTCCATCTGAGACACAGAAACAGTGATTCACAGCTATCTCATTTACAGCTAGGGCAACTGAACTACCCTTCATGGATTCTCCTTTCTACCCCTTTATAAACAAGTGTCTTAGCAAATCTCAAATTCTGTGCATTTGAGAGCACCATTTGGTCCTCCTAGAATCCTAAATTACATATATTCACATTTACAGAATTTTTAAATTGGAGCTCATACATATTAGTATATCTACCTTGGCTTATAGGGGGAAGTAGGAGGAAAGTTCCTTGCTTGAAGTGACAAATCTAGCAACAAAACCAGTATCAGAGGTTGTTTGTTTGAACCAAGACAATGTTGTGAAACACAGTTCTCAAAACGTGGTCCCAGGGACCAGAATGCCATCATCATTAGAAGTGCGAATTCTCAGGTACCACCCAGGATTTTCTCCATCACGGACTCTGGAGTCAGGCCCAGCAATCTGTGTGCCTCAAGGATTCTAGGCAGGTGACACTGATGCATGCTCAGTTTGACCATCACTGTTGTAAGATATCAGGCTGATATCAAATAAATGAGACACAAGGAAACCTCAATGCCGTGGTTTAGATCAGCATACCCCAAAGCCCATGTGTTGAAAGTTCGATCACCAGTCTGTGGTACTATTGGGGGTAGGGAGAGTTTAACCTTTAAGAGATGAAACCTAAGAGGGAAGAATTTGAGACTTCAGAGACCTCAACTCCTCTGTGCTGTGTGTGCTCCGTGATGTACTGAAACACCACAGGTCCAAAAGCAGCAAGACCAACTAGCCGTGAGCTAAAACCTCCATAACTGGGTCCAAATTAAAATCTTTCCTCTTTTTAAATTGGTTATCCCAGGTATTTTGTTATAGCAGTACAAAGTTGACTCACACTCATTATTTGAACCATTAGGGCAGAAAGTTCATTTTAATGGAAAGTGTAAATTAAGTGTCTTTAAAAATAACTACAGTTACATCCATGCTCAAAGCAGCATTATTTACAAAAGCCAGGAGGTAAAAACAACTCTGTGTCCACCAACGAATGAACAGATAAACGAAATGAGAAATTTTCAATGGAATATTATTCAACTTTCAAAAAAAAGTGAAATTCCTACACGTACATGGGTAACATTTGCGGATATTATGCTAAGCAGAATTAGCCATGTTTAAAAGGAACAATATGAGTCTCCTTACATGAAGTTTGCAGAGTAGTCAAATGTATGGAAATAGGAAGCTGAATGGTGGTTTTGTCAGGTATTTAGGGTGAGGGGAAATGAAGCACAGAGTTTTACTTTGAGAAGATGAAAAATATTCTGGAGGTAGATGGTGATGATGATCATTCAACAATGCAATCATAATGAATGGCCCTGAACTGTGTACTTAAATATGGTTAAAATGCTAAACTTTTTGTTATATATGCATATTCCACCAAAAAAAAGGTGTTAATTATTCTAAAGTGCATAGAATAACTGCTTAAAAACTTATTTCAAAATTTATATAATCTGAGGCTCTGACTGATTAGTCTTCGGACTCAAATCTCTTATTAGTAAGAATTTTGGGTGCCTTAAATTTGTGATTAAAATCACATCATTTCAACTTTTGCCTAGAAATAAATAATTTGGTGAAGATTCTTCATTTTATCCAGATAATCCTCAAGATGACTTTTTTTCACGTTTGCTTCAGAGATGTTTCAAAGTAAGCTCGGTCCTGCCCAATTTGGTCATATTTGTCAGCTTACAGTTCTCCTATCCCTGCTGACCTAAAGCTTCTACAAGAACCCAGCCAGTTCCTAACCAGAGGGGCAACATGACAATAGTTGCAGCTGTGATGGTGACAATAGTCAGTCGTCCTCCTGCATTATAGTTGTAGTTTAAGTAGACGATATTTAAATGAATGCTTAGGACATACTTGGTGTTGCTTTAATTGCTTTGGGTATATTCTCCCTCACTTAGTTTTCCCAACAAACACATGAAGTAGACACTATTATTGTCTTGCCAGCCTTAGAGAAGCCAACATGCTCAAGTTTAGCCATCAGGTATTGTGTAAACAATGCGTAAATACAGATGGCTTGACATCAGAGTCTATGGCTCTAGCCATTAAGCTTTCCTAACCTCTTTGATTTATGCCAAGAACCAGGCTACTTGGTTCTTGCTCCATTTCACAGTTACACTGACCAGTTGGTTTGGTAGCAGACACAATTTATAGAGTCTGTTTAGCCATTGGCCTGTCCTGTCTCTCTAGGGGTGGATCCCCAAAGCCAGGTTTAGACACTGCAGCTTTCCTAGTTCAGGCTGCCTAAGTTAGAAGCAATGAGGCAGAGAGGAGGTCCCAGTTTCTATAAACACCTTTTGCATACTCAGAAATGTCCTAGAAGTTACTACCTTGACTATGTGCATTACTTATCATTCCCTCAAATGCTCATTCATTTCTTCTCTTTACTGAAGACTAAACAAAAATCAGGATCCTGTTCACCAGCATTGTTCTGTATTTAAGAAGGCATTCAAACTTTTTTCCAGAACAGTCTGGCTTATATGGTACCTGAACCTTGGTCTAGTGCTAGAATTTCACATCAAGGTTAATATTTCCATTGAAAAGTGTCAACAGGGAGCATCTTGGTTTTTCTGCATGCACACAAATCAGAAGGCAGCTAACCTAGGAGTACTGCACAGAAATGAATGGAATCACCTGGGTATTATTTTAAGATTTCCACAAATTCAGCTGCCAATATCCTACCCACAGAGCCTATGGTAGAAGCCAAGCACTGTTCACACAGGCTTTTAACTTCACCTCCAGAACTACTGTTACACTCACTCATAGAATTGTCTCCTTATTATCAATGACCTTCTTTATTCTCGCATATAATTTGATGAAGAAATTCTAAGAAAGAACGACAAAACAAATTTTTTTTTAAATTTCCTGAGACATCTGTTGGTCTATCTAGATCTCCGCCAGGACATTCTGAAACAGAATTTCACAGACTCTATGTCTTAATTACAATGCATTAATTACCTTATCTCTTAGTGATCAGGCACAGCGATTAGCATGGGATATTTTAATATCTTGTTTCCATTAATGCAGATTTCATCTCTCCATCTGCCTTTACTGAAACAGCACTAGCATCAGGACATTGGGCAGAAAAACGGTCGATGAAGAGAATAACAGGGTGAAGTCAACGATTTGGGAATGGGGGCTTTCAATCTAAGTGACAGTTTGATTCAAGTTAAAAAAAACTAGGATTAGGCAAGTTAATTTCATTAGAAAATGATACCAAATCATTTTCTTGGTTTGATGAGTCTGTTCAGTCAACATAATTGATAACTGCTCTATAAGTAGCCACTGAGTATTTTGGATATTAGACGATAAATACTAATACATATGTATCAAAACCACAATGTTATCAATAAAAAGCCTTAAAATGGTTGTACATTTCCTTGATGGTTGATGATGCTGAACATTTTGTCTACGTCTTTTGGTCACTTGTATATCTTCTTTAGAGCAATGTCCTTTGCCCATTTTTTAAAAGAGCCAGTTGTTTTCTTGCATTGAGGAGTTTGATTTTCTTGCACATTTTATATATTAATCTCTTGTTGGATGCATGGTTTGCAGGTATTTTCTCCCATTTTGTACTGTTCTCTCACTCTGTTGATTGATTCCTTTACTGTGCATAAGCATTTTAGTTTGATGCAATCCCTTTTTTCTTGGTTTTCTTTCGTTTACTGTGATTTTGGAGTCTTTGCCCAGACCAGTGGCAGGAAACATACCCATTGTGTTTTCTTCATGCAGTTTTACAGTTTCAGGTTTTTCCACTTAAGTCCTCAATCCATTTGCTTTAAACACTTAATTCACTTGGACAGGTTTACAGGGCATCATGTCAAATGAAACAGGCAAGGCACAGAAATGCAAATACTGAATGATCTCACGTATACGTGAAATCTGAAAAAATCGAACTGATAAAAGCAGAGAAGACAACTATGGTGACCTGAGGTACTAGAATGCCGGGGGAGGAGGAACTGGAGAGAGGTGGGTCCCAGAACACAGAATTTCATTAGACAGGAGCAAAAAGACCAGGAAATCTATTGCACAACAAAGTAACTACAGTTAACGACAGTGTATTGTATATTTGAAAATCGCCAAGAGAGCAGACCTTAAATGTTCTCTCCATAGAAAATTGTGGGGTCTGTGAGATGGTGGAAGCGTATACACTGGAGCATCTCGCACACTATAAACAGATACAACTTAGTCCTCTGAAAATAATTTGAAAACGAATGTGGATCTTGCTTTAAAAATCCAAGTGCAATCCACCCTAATGTGCAGAGATTCGACGCAGTTATTTTATACTAATGTTCATTTCACAGCAGTAAGGGCCACAAGACATCTGTTATTGTTTCAGGTTGCCGCTTACACAAGAGATTGATCGTGCTCACCCAGTAGTTTTGTTTGCTACAATAGCCAATTTGTCTTTGGAAAGTCTTGCTTTACCTGTCTCATACAAGGCGAAATCATGAAAGCTCCTAAAGGGAAAAATGCTAAGAAACAAGTCGATGTTCTGCCTCAAAATAAACACTTCTACATGAAAATATATCACTTGCTGATGTAAGGAGCGTAACAGATAAAATCTCTTCTCAGCCATCATGCTGGGTTTATCATAAAAAGTTTCATGGGAAGATAGATATTTTTTGCCCTTTTCTTAATTGTATGATCAACTGAAAACTTTTCTAAGTGTAAAAATCAAAACAGTTTTTAAGCTACATCATAATCCCTAATAAATAGGAGAAAATAGGCTGATCTCAATAATCTGAATTTATTATTTTGTCTTTTTATTTCAGGTACACACTAAAAATAATGAACAATGCCTCTCAATCTTAGTTTAATTTGTCTGCGGTTGGTATGCTTTTCTGTATTCACAGTAGCCTATCATTTTCTGCTTCCCAGAAATCAATGGAGCCTTAATACAAACAGGTTTTGTAGTAAACACTGAATTTCACTCAGAGACCATGGGGAAGCCCAAAATGCTCTCACACAGAGGGAACACACACAGCTAATCCTTTGTGCATAGTGGCTATCATACCAATTCAACGCCATGGACGTACATCATACTATGTGACTGGTGTTTATTTGCTTATTTTTCTGTGAATTTAGCACTATGCTGAAAACTACATGTAAGGAGAAAGGTCACTATGAGCTTCACTAGAAAAACCATCCTTCCTCTGGAGCTTTGTCATGCTGAATTAATGTCTACTGCGTCATCACAAATACATTGGAAAAATATTCCTTTCCAGGAAATGAATTCTAGGGCCACTTTCCAATGGCAGACATGCTGGCCCCATATCAGAAGTTTAAAACACAAAATAGGAAGCCAGAGAAGACGAGGAAATCCGATGCCAGGAAAAGGAGCAAAGGGTTTAATGTTCTAAGCCTTGGAGACACACATTCATCACGGCCCTGTCTCTGGTTGGGAGTGTACGCGTGGATGAGTCAGTGCAGAAAGACCCAAGGAAGCCAGGATTTATCCGAGTTACCCTCAGCAATATGAACAACTCCATTCAACGTTTAGGTGAAGAGTCCCAGTGATTTTTTCACAAGTCAGCTATTGACAAAATCAACAGTTCAGAAATATGTTTAATACTTGGTCCTACCACTAAGGGAAATAACCCTAGGGAAGAGAAGTGGTTTTGCTTTACTGCTAGGAATAAGTCCTTAATTTATTGGTTGTGGCATATATTATTTTCCTAAAGAACCATAGGATCCTCTTTTTAAATAATTCATTTTCTGAAAAATATTCTATGTTATATTGTCTAAAAGGAAAATTTAGTTAAGGCATGATGGGTAAAGTGTTTGGAATCAAAGAACTGTAATTTGTGAATAAACTGAACAGGGGATTTCTGATTTCAACACCCAGCAGTTATTAGCTTCACATACTTGAAAAGTGTTGGGACTTGGGAAAATGGGTTCCAGTGTTTTCATTGGCAGATTGAAGAACTTGATCTCAATGATCCTGAGCAGTCCTTCTATTTCTGGTTTTTTCGCCAATAATAAAAGATAGTTATGTATTTTATTTTATGTTATTAAATAAATGTTGAAATCAAGTTAAAATATCAGAGATATTTTGAAGGAATTTTAGCAGATGCCACCCATTAGAAGTTTAGAATAATCCTAGATATTTTCTCATAAATCAAAAAATATATGATTAACTTTTTTTGAAGTAAATAAATTTTTATTTAAGGAATTTCACCTGTGATTTCTTTAATGCTCATCAAGGTCACTTTAAGGAGGTTCTTTGTCTTTAAGATAGCCTTGCCACAATTCTTTTATCTCTACTTGAGTGATGGACAACGACAACTTCAAAACTCCTGGGAGCTTATATCCAAATTTCTTCCTGCGATTTACATTTTGGGAGCCTAGAATTTGAATTATATGCAGTATTGGTATTTTGGTCCATGATCTAGATTCTGTATTATTCCTTAATCATTCATTTCTAATATTTAAAGTCAACATCTTTCATTAGGCAAAATGTTACCGGTCTCATTGTCACCACCATAAATGTTTGCTGTGGTGGAAGCATGACCTGTATCTCAATTTCAGCCACATTGACTAATTTTGGACACCAATCAACAGTGCCCACTCTAATCTAGAATGAGGCTTTGGATGATTGACTTTGAAACATATCAAAAATTCTAAGTGCAGCAATAATGCTCACTTAATCATTTTGGTCACAGTAAAATTAATCCCAGTATTTTGCATGTACTGCTGGAAAGATGATTTATGATTTAAAGAATTTAGTCTGCCTGAGACTGGTTGTATTTTCATAACATTTCAAAATAAAGAACAATTAGGCAGACACATTTATCTTCTCCGAATATTTGATGGTGAAATTCCACATTCAAAGTAGAGCACTAGCTCAATGCACAAACCTTTTTCAGGAAAACAAATAAAAATCTCTGAAAGATCTCAGTACATGAAACTGTGGTTTATTCAAATTAATTATGAAAACTCAAAGGAAAAATTTCAAAATCTTAGTCTTACTAACTGTACAGAGGTAATAGCAACGATTTTAGTAATTCTGATTTAGCAATCATGGTTTTCTGGGGGGAGTGGTAATTAAACTACATCGGGAATACTCTTCTCACAAATATTGGGTTGGAGCTACTCTCCATGAACCCTAACACAACTGTGGGAAATCCAAGCAGGATGCCAAAAACTCAGGGTAAGCTCAGACATATCTATAATCAGACTGGCAATAGAGAATTCATTTTTATTCAGTTGGCTGATCAATTAAGCAGACATTTATTAGGAGCCCAAATCTGTCCTTTCACAGAGCATACTTTGAAGGGGAGAGGGGAAGTAAAAATATAAATACATAGCATGTGAGTTATGAAGAACAAATAAAGCAGAGTAAAATGATAAAGTATAAAGAGGTATCAGTAAATTAAGAAAAATGGCCAGGGAAGGCTTCTTTGTCAAAGTTGCATTTAAGTAAACACTTGGATGAGGTAAGGAGCAAGAAGGGAGATTGCCTGGGGTAGGGGCATTGCAGGGTGACTGTACAAGTAAAGAAGAGAGCTGGATGACGATTGGACTGTGAGAACAGAGGCCACATCTCACTCGGCGTATTTATGTCGCACATTATGGGTTCCAATATGTGCTTGGGACTGTAATAAATTGACTTTAATCACTTCCTGCCTATTTCAGTATTCAAAAAAGAAAAAAAACAATAAAAGGATTTCTTCCCTAGCTTAGGATCATCAGCAATGGACCTCCATTTTATCTGCATTTACTGAGGAATAACTATGTGTCCAGGACTATCACATCAAAAAATTGCTTTCACTAATTGGTTTAAGAGTATATTCTTCTATCAATAATGATAAGAACACAGATCACTAAAATGTAATCCTGTAGTCTAATGGAAACTTTGTACCCCTTGAAAAATAGCTCCTTTTTCTTCCTCCTACTCTTTATTTCCATGAGACAGACCCTTTAATTAACATAACATATAAAAAGCATAAAGCCATAAAGGAACAGGTATTTGAATTATAAAGTTAAAATCAGAATCAAGCTTAACAAAAATATATTAAATGCTATCCATTATTTCAAATGTTTTAAGTCTTTCACCAACCCAGGAACAAGAGTTCTGAAAATCAGATTTTGATGGAGGAAGTTCTAGACGATGTATGACAGTGATTCTATTTTCCTGGTGTCCAGGTTCATGTGCACGTGCACTTGTGTGTGTGTGTGTGTGTGTGTGTGTGTGTGTGATTTACAAAATACAACACGTTTTGATACACAGCCTTAATGAAAGCTAAAAGCACAATTGGAAATAGTGGTGAGAAGACATTTATGGATAATTAAATGAAAGGGTTCCAATTAAAAATACCTTTTAATGCTCTAATTTGATACAGAAACAAGTCCTTGAAAATTTAGAAAGGGGTCTATTCATTATAACATACAGAGTTTCTTTCTTGAACGTTCACACCCTTGGAACATGGAGAGCAGAATTCAACATGGACTTCCTAAGAAACCTCTGGGAGGGCTCAGATCTTCAGCTGTTGATAAAGAAGAAAAACACAAGCTGCATATGCTCATGTGCATATCTCAAAGCATTTTATTTCACAGTTAATGCTACGGGCCATGACATAATAATTGAGTGGATTAATCCTCCCACCCGAAATAACTAGAAAACTGGACAAAATCAGTGGAACAACTGACTGTGCCTCCTGGATGAAGGTGAAGGAACCAGGTGAGTTCAGTCAATGCCCAGTGGTCAGCCCAAAGGCAGTTGCTACGTTACAGTTCAGAGAGGGTAAAGCCAGACAGAGGCCCTGGCTCCTAGCTGAATGGAGAAAGAGATCAGAATGTAAGGGGGCTAAAGTCTGCAGGACAGAATTCTGAAGGTGAGCTCTGGGATGCTCAAAGGAGTCCCTTGGAGGCTGGCTGAACACTGATGTGCAGTTGTGTGAAAGGAAACTACCCAGGGCTGAAGAAAGAACCTCAGCCTAACGGTTCTCAGCATTCATGTAGAACTAATCATAATTATGCTTCCACCAGGTCATGTGATTACACAGAATGCCAATAAGAATCAGTTTATTCTGATCCCTAGAACAGTAAAGGTTAGTTAGCTCTGACTGTTGATAACTATGGACTTGCTCTAACGAAGTTTAGAAGCAAGTTATGGAAGAACCAAACTGGTTTCAAGTAGCTCAACCATACCAAACCAAATATGCATCGCTTGTTTTTAAAACATACAATGAAATCCAGGTGCAAACAACCCAAAACCTAAAAATGTGAAGCAATTAATAAAAAGATAAGAAAATAAGATCAATAAGCAAAAAAAAAAAAAAATCAACAAAGAAAAACAAACCCAGAAATGACAGATGTGATAGAATTTGCGGTAGGCATCTGTGAAAGCTACCACACGGATTTCCCACGTCTTCAAGAAGATAGAGGAAAAGAATATAGGAAAGAAACAGGTATTTCAGATGTAAGAGCCAACTGGGAATTTAGAGATGAAGAATATAACAGCTAAGATGAAGACATGCAATGCGTTCTGTTGCCGGCAGGGTAAGTACTACAGAAGAAAATATAGTAAACTCAAAGGCAAAAAATCAGAATTTTTTATTCTTTTGATGCAAGAGACTGATTATGTGAAAAAAACTGACAAAGAATTTGCGTGAAGAAATATGAGAGCCAGATAAGTACATGAAAGCATCCTCACCCTCATTGGTCACAAGGAAAGCATAAAGCAAAACTGCCCGATGAGGAACCATAGGTGTCTACTTGAACGGCCGAAACTAACTTAGACTGACCAACTGCCAAGTCTGTGAAAATGTGGAGCCACTGAAACTCCCAGCCACTACTAGTCAGGCTGTTAAAGCCAGCTGGGAGAACAGCTGGGCTCCAGCAGTAAACATATATTTTCCATGCCACCCAATAATCTCTTCTGATATACTTATCCAATAGAAAAGAAAACATGTCCATATCAACACTTGTACTGACCTGTCCTTGCCAGTTAATTAAAAATAGTCAAAAGTTGAAAGATAATCCAAATACCCACCAGCGGCAAGGCAGGTAAGCAAATTAGGAGATATTCATTTGGAGCTACCACCCAGCAATAAGGGAACAAGCTACTGAATCATAAAGCGCAGCTGAATCTCAGTGGAATGGCAAATGGAATATAATGGATACACATCGTGTAGTGTTCTAGAAAAGACAAAACTATGGTGGCAGAAAGAGTAGCCTATTGCCAAACGGTAGGGTGGAGGAAGGAGACATTGCAAAGTGCTAGGAGGGAAGATTTTAAGCCCGATGGCAATGTTCAAGATAAGCATTTTCCAAAAGAAACATAGAATGAGCCACACATATAATTTAAATATTTTGCTAATTACATTTAAGAATAAAAGGAAACATTAATTTTAATAATGATGTTTTATGCAATGCATCAGAATAGTGTCAGTTTATAAAACACAAATTATTAGAAAATGTTTAGATTTTTTTCCTGCTAAAGCTTTGAAATCCAGGTGCTTTTTGTAATTACACCATGATTTAATTAGGAGCACAGAGGCTGCTGGCAGGTATTTCACGTTGAAGAGTCCTTTTCACGATTATGGTCATGGTTACATAACTGGATTCATTTGCAAAAATGTATGGAACCCCTACACTCAAAGTTGGTACAGTTTGTTAGACATAAAGTATCTGTCCACAAAGCAGATTTAAAGTATAGTCAGACTAGCTGATTTGCAAGTTTACTAAATAAAAACCTTTCCATGCACACTTGAAGGGAAACCTCAAGGATACAGAATCAACACATAAAGACACCAGTCTGGTGTGAGGATCTTATAATCTGACAGGGAAAGCACGAATGATGCATATTATATTACACAACAATCCATCATGCTTTATATAAAAATGAAGTAGCATGACCCAGCCTTGTGTGGTAGTGCATGCCTTTAATCCTAGCACTCTAGGAGGCTGAGACAGAGGATTGTGAGTTCTTGTCTAGCCTGGGTAACTTAGTAACTTAGCAAGGCCCTTTCTCGAAATAAAAAGATTTTTAAAAGTCCCCAATAAAACACACACACACACACACACGCACACATGGAATAGAACTGTCTAAAATCAAAATTAAGCAATTCAGTTATAGGAAGACATATCACAGATTCTGAGCTAAATATAACAAGAGACACACAGAGAAACTGGCAGGTTGTCTTTGAATGCATCTTGTCACTACTAAGTCCTTTGTATGGTTCAGAGCTAGAAACAGAGTAATCAAGAAATCTGATTTGGGTCCTGAATATTCTCCTATTAGCTATGAGACAGAGTTCCCCTTACCTCAGTTTCCTTTCCAGAACGTTAAAGATTACTCCATATGTCTATCAACGCCTGACATATACTTGTGCCATTAGACAGTTGATGTCATTCCTTTCTTTTTCTACCATATAGTTTGGCAAGTATGAATGACCAAATTTTATAGAGAGCAAAATAAGGCTTAGTTAGAAAAGTTAAGTAACTTGCTCAAAATTGCAAGCTAGAAAGAAGAGAACTCAGTTTAAACAAATGTTCTTGTAGTTCAAAAGGCCCACGTACATTCTAGTGACCACCATTACCTCCCCAAGTGGAGTTTACAGCAGATTTTCTCTGAGGTCAAGGGTGCTACCGAGTAGTGATTAAGAACTCAAATTCTAGGGTCATGCAGGACAGAGCTGAAATCCACCTGCACTTACAAAGGGTGTGGTTTTGGAAGCTGTACTTCACCATTTAATCACAGATCCTTCATACTGTCTAGTACATGATGGTTAAATGCGAAACTCCAGAGTCAGACTGCGTAGCTTCACTGCTTACTAGTTGTGCTACCTTGTGGAAATTACCTTACTCCCATATGCCATGATTTCCCCCACCTTATAACAGAGATCATAACAATATCTGTAAATTTAGGAGGACAATATGTATTAGTATGATTTAAACACTTAGCATGATAATTGACACTATAAATGTTAGTTATTACATACACTCCGTGGGTTCAGCTGCAGGACTTGTTAGAGGAATGATAGATCCTTGAACATCCATTCCATGATGAGCATAAACTCAGTTTATTAGCGTGAAAAATCGTGAATCACTAAGTTTTCATAAAATCTTCCATGCAGCCAGTCCTGCAACCTACCCAACCTCTTACAAATCTCAGTCTTGGCACATTCTGTTTCCTCTGCCTTGAACTGTCTTCCCTGCACAAACAGTCCTTAGCTTCCCTGGGGTCTGTGATCTGATGTCATTTCCTCAGAAAGTCTTTCTTGGCCACATTATTGCTGTCATCCATTTATTTTACTTCATTTCTTTTCTAACTCCTTGATCATGAATTATACTCCATCACATTATCTGTTTTGTTTGTTTTCCATAACATCAAGGGCTTTTTCCACCAGAATATTCACACTACTTAGAACTGTGCCTGGCATATAGAGGAGTTTCAGTGAAAAACGTTAAGAAATAAGTGAACTTCAGAGGTCCGAATGGACTCTTAGTCCCTTTTAGTTCTCAGTATTTGACACTATGTTATGAAGGGCACAAGTGTGAGCTACTTGGATTCTGCTCACCTTAAGGCCAAAGTGATTATGTCAAATTTCAAGTATGTCAAGTTCAAAAGAATTGCTAAGCATATAATGAAAAGGGTGCTTGAATAAAGTTATTTAAAAATGCATAAAAATGGCTCTATTAAAACTGAAAGTAGATTTACAGTTGCCCATTTCCAGAACATCTGAGAAAAGCAAGATTTAAAAAACCTGTGCTTCCCTCATTGGCAGCTACTAGATAAAGATCATCTTGATATCAAGGCTCTTTGACCTACACTGCTACAGAGAAGAGTGGAAACATGATAAATTACGTTGGAAAGAAAGCATAGTTTTAGAACCCATGAATGTTATAGATTCTAATTCCAGCCTCACTGGTTTCATGTATACTATTTACATTAAATATTTTTCAGTTTCATAATATTAACAAAAAGGGGAACATAATACATGAGCTATTTAGAATTAAATGATATCTATAAAGCATCTGCTATAAAACCATCTTCAATAAATTCTACTTTCTCCTCTTCCCTGTGACCAAAGCCTCTTCCTGGCTCTGAGTTTTAGACTTCTGTCTCCCTGCTTGGATAATTGATGCCGTAACCCCGCCTCTCATTTCCCTGTGGTGGAACCCTAACCTGCTAGGATATTCTGCCCAAATGCCCTATTTGTGCCACAAGCCCTACTCTATAGATGTCCAACTATCTCAGTACCTTTCAAATTAAATTTTCACCTCAAATCAATGTCATATATGATTTGTAAAACACATTTAATACAGGGGGGAATCTTTCATCAGAAAATCTGAAATGTGAGATGTTCCAAAATCCAAAACTTTTTGAGTGCCAACATAACCCCATGAGTAGAAAATTCCCCACTGGGCTCAAGTGATGGATGGGTCACAAACAAAACACAGGTGCACCAAAAATATTGCATGAAATTACCTGTGTGTAAAGTGTCTATGAAACAAAAATGGCTTTTGCATTGAGACTTGGGTCCATCCTCAAGATATTTCATTACATTTATGCAAAATTCTGAAAACTACAAAGTCCAAAGCGCTTGTGATCCCAAACATTTCAGATAAGGGATACTCAGACTGAACTATAAATGTTCAAGTGCAATTATGCACCAGGTTTTCATTTCTTTCCTAGATTATTTTTCCAAAACACTCAGTGTAGTCAACTCTCTGATCAACCCCTCATACAAATGATCTAGACGATCTGACAATTCTTTTTATTCTGTGTTTGCTCAACTCTCTACAGCCCTGTATCTCTGGACTTCCTTGGATTCCCCTAAAGTCTCATAGGTTCTTTGAAGATGCCCATCCTTCTGCCTACACTGTTCCTCACTCACACCCACCTTTCTCCCAGCCACGACTACCCAATCCTCCTCTCAATTGTTGCTCAATTGTTACTTCCTCTGAGAAACCATCCATGGTGACCCCACCACCAACACAGAAGAGGTGTCTTTGTTGAACTTACAGAACAATGCATTCATCTTTATAGAACTGTAATTACAAGGTTGTCATTTTACTTTCTAATATGATTTAATCCACAACTCTTAAAAATTGTATTTTTAAGCTCCCTGAAGCAGGAGCAACACTGAATTTAGTTTACTTTTGTACTCTGAATACTTTGAGTACTTGCCTTTGTATTCTAGAATGTATAATTTGGAAGAGGCAGGGCATATTCTAACCATCCTCTTATGTCACATGACATTTTTTTGGGGGTCTATTTTGACGCTGTACTCTGTTTTAGCCTTTGTTGGTCCAGATACAGCAGATTAAAGTGAGCTTTCCTGAATCAGGTGCTTGCCTTTGTATTCTGAGTACTTAGTACCTGTTCGGCAGGTCCATAATAAACATCTGCATGGACAAGTGGATAATATGCAAAGGAATATAGTTTGACTCAAACTGTAAAATTTTTATGTGTAGAATTCATATTGTTTTTTCTTTTTAAAAAATTTATTTCCTAGCTTGGTGATCCCCAACAAAATTCTCATTTCCACTGGAAAAACTAAAGAAGCTATTTATCTTAGTTCATTCATTAATTCAGTCTTCCACATTTATCACAAGCCACATTCTATGATAGGCTTTGAAGATGCAAAGATGAGTATTCCATGTCCCCCTAATTTGACTTTTAATTGTGTAAGCTTATATTTCCTTATTCTTTTGACTTTTTATGATTTTCACATATATTGGTATAGAATATTGCTACCAAATATAGTCTTTATTTAGAATTGAACTTGGAAGGAAAAACTGTGTGTAACAGTAATTAATTAATACTGGTTATGTAGATACTAGAAATATGTTAGTTAATATAAATTAACAGCTATTTTTAAATTTTTAATTGGCAAATATAAACTATATATATGTATATATATCATGTGCAACATGTTTTAAAACATCTATATATTGTGGAATGGCAAAGTCAGGTAATTAACATACACATTATCTTACATATTAACTTATTTTTTATGGTGAGAATACTTAAAATTTAGCCCCTTTGCAATTTTCAAGACTACAATAGTACATTTTTATTAACTATAGTCACCATGTTGTGCAATAGATTTCTAACTCTTCTTTTTTTTTATTTTTCTTTTGAGACAAAGTCTTGCAATGTAGATTACATGCTTGGACTCACTGCATAGCCCAGGCTGGCCTCGGACTCATGATGATCTTCCTGTCCCAGCCTCCCAAGTGCTGGGATTACAAGCATGCACCATCACACCCAGTTAACTCATTTCTTTTACCTAATTACAAATAATATCCTTTGACCAATATTTCCTCAGCCCCTCCCGGCTACTGGTAAGGATCATTCTACTTTCTACTTCTAATTAATCCAATTTTTTAGATTTCACATAGAAGTGAGATCACACAGTACTGTATTTGTCTTTCTATGCCTGGCTTATTTTACTTAATATAATGTCCTCTATGAAATAATTTTCTTTTTGTCAAGGCTAAATATTTTGTACATGTACTATATTTTCCCTATCCATTCATCTATGTATGGACACTTAGGTAACTTCCATATCTCAGCTAATGTGAATAATCTTGAAATAGACACAGGAGTACAGACACTTTGACCCACTGATTTCGTTTTCTTTTGATACCTAGTATTGGGTTGTTCAATCATAATTATGCTAGTTTTAATGCTAATTTTGTGAGGAACCTCCATATTGTTCTCCACAATGGTTGTACGAATCTACATTTCTGACAACAGTGTACAGAGGTTCCCTCCTCTCCACATTGTCTTTAACACTCATCTTTCACTTTGATAACAGATATTCTAACAAGTGTGAAGTGAAATGTCATTGGGGTTTTAATCTGTGAATCTCTGATGGATTAGCAATGTGGAGCAGTTTTTTCATGTACCTTTTTGTCCCCCATCTGTTTTTGTTTGAGAAATGTCTAAGTAGATCCTCTTCCCACGTTTAGATGAGGTTATTTATTTTCTCCCTATTGAGTTTATTGAGTCCCTTATATATTAACCTCTTATTAGATATATGGTTTGAAATATTTTCTTCCATTTTGTTGTTTGCCTCTTTACTCTTTATTTCTTGCTTTTTGATGTACAGAAACTCCTGGTGAAATTCCCTTTGGAATCATATATTTAAAAATTCCCTGTTTTGGAATTATATATTAAAAAAATCATTGCACCAAGCAACATCACAGAAAAATTTCTCCTGTGTTTTCTTCTAGCCATTTTACAAGGTCAGGTCTTATGAAGAAGCCTTTAATCCATTTCCAGTGGAAATGTTTTATACTGAAGTTTATGTATAAAATTTCATTCTTCTGCATGCAAACATTTGGTTATTGCAACACAATTCATAATGTTTTTAATGATAGGAGAGTTTTTTAAGGTAGGAAAAGAAACAGGCTCTTCAGAGTGAGTGAGTTTGGGCCAAGAAAAAGTAGGAAAAGAAATACACCCTACAGCATGAGGTGGGCCACCATCCAAGAGAGAACACAGTGGCTTCAACACAATTCATTAGAGATTTTTCTCCCCATCGCGTGGTTTTGGTAACTTTTTAAAGATCAACTAAGTATGAATCCATAGTTTTCTTCCAGGGCTTCCTATTTTCTTTCCATTGGTCTACATATCTATTTCCATTCCACTGCCCTCTCGTGTTCATTACTGTAGCTTTGCGATATATTCTGAGGTCAGGTAGTACGACGCCTCCAGCCATGTTCTTTTGTCCAAAATTTCTTTGCAGGGTCTCTTGTGGCTTCATACATAGTAGTGAAAAATATCACTGGAAATTTGAAGGAAATTGCACTGAGTCTATAGAACTCTTTGAGTAGTAAGGATATTTTACCAATACTAATTCTTTCAGCCCATGAACATTTTTCATTTGTTTCTGTATTTTTCATTTTCTGTCACCAATGTTTTGCAGTTTTCAATGCATGAGTTTTTCACTTCCTAGACTAAATTTATTCCTAAGTATCTTTTGTAGTTATTAGTAATGAAGTGAGTTAACAGTTATAACCTATTAGTAAAAACAACTCAGTATTATTAGGCCATATTCTTGAGCAGCTAAATCTTCAAAAATGACCTGTCATATATTTTTTTTGAAGTGTTTAAATTTAATCTGCTGGATATGTCTAAGGATATTAGTCAATTAAAACATATGAAAAAACAATTCAAATTTCAGGAAAAATTTTAGGATAAAACATACACTAGATACCATGAAAAAGAACATATAATCACTTTAAAACCTCCATATCATCACTTATTAATGTTATAATGCTCATGGGGAGAAATTTCTTCATTACAGACATTCAGCAAGCAGTAACCTGGATTTTTCAGAATCTCATTCTTTCGAAGGGCTTTTTTCTGTGCTTTTGAAGTTGCCCACAAGAGCTATGTCATTGCATATAACCAAGGAAACCACAGGAAACTTGGTTGCTAGGAAACCACTGAATTGTCTCCATGAAAATCACCACAGTAGGCTTGGTTTGAATAGAACAGATGCTAGGAAAATAAGATTATGAAGTTACAGTTACTTTTTTAAAAAAAGAAACCTAGGATGCCTCTTTAATTGCCAGTTAAACCTCTCCACTGTCATTGCTGAAAGGCCATCGTACAGGTAGGACAGGAGGCACCAAAGGGTTCTAGGGGCTGATGGGAGGGGACCCCGAGACACCGTGTGAAACCGTGGTGCCAGGGCATGTGTTCTCCCTTCTCCCAATTAACTTGGTTACCTAGGGAAAGTGGTGTGGTGACAGCTACTGTCTCCTACACAGAGGAATAGATTTTAAAGAAAACACACTGTAATTGAATATTGCTAGACCTAACTTGTGACATTTCTCTCATTCCTTCCATGCAGAGTAAGATGAGCCCATGCTTCTTGCCTAAAACTGTAAAGATGTTTCCTAATGGTAATTTCAGTTATGTATGCACACATGTATATGAACATGACTTTGTCCTCTACAGGTTTCCTGAACCTGTGACTATTTGTTCCTCTAAGTAACTGGAACATGAGAACGTGCAGGACTGTAAGAACAAAAGAATGTGGCCAAACTTGTCAGGCTCCTGACCCAGCCAATATAAGTGCCTGCTTGGGGTCCAGCGACACCCAAAGTTCTGCCTCAAATACCATGCTTATGATTCTAAGGCATACGGCCTTGTCCTCTATGGTACACTACTGATGTATTTATAAATCCATCTAAAATTGTTTAGAATTTAAATATTTTTCCAGCTTGTACCATCCCTGGGAGAAATAGGCTATATAGCTTGACCAGACCATTACAGGAAATGATGTTTCCTTTCATACCAAACTTAACTCTAAAATTAATCATTTTTATTCTAGAAACACATTTGCCTGGTTGGGCGCACTGGTGCATGGGTGTGATCCCAGCTACTCAGGAGACTGAGGCAGGAGAATCTTTGTTTTTATGGACAACACAGCAAGACTCCACCCCAGAAAAATGTGAGCGGGGGGGGGAGAAGGAAATGAACAAAAAATCAACAATGATAGGAAAGAAATATATTTAGCTTATTAATCCTAATATATATTTTTAGCTCTGTGGTTTCTATATAGGCCTGGGTCACTTTATCCCAAAATCACATGTCTTGACCAATACCAACCAATTCAAATTGAATTTACTAGATGCTATTCTTATCATCCTGTCTTCTTCTTTCTAAAAGTTGAATTTTTCATCCACATAAATCAAGGGACTACAGTCTTAGGCATTTTTCCTTAAGTGGTTTTAGACTTACAGTTGATATCTGAATGGATAAAGTTTCTCATAAACTTCATCGAGTGAGTAAATGTCCTACAAGACCAATAGGGAGTTTGAAATGAGGGAAATGGTCAAAGCAGATACTCCAAGCCATTGGGGAAAATCGACTCTACGATGGCAATGATGGGCGTTTTGGTTTAGGATTACGCTGAAGGTGAAGAGAATGGCTGAGAAATTACTTGTTCATTTCAGAGTACACAGAGCAACAAGCTTGTTTGAGAAAAAAGGCAAAACGTCACTAAACACCTGGTTTGCAAACATGCAGGAAACCTTAGTGATTCTCTCATCTCCTGCCTCAGTAAGGTGATTGACTAAGTAACCCTGGCGTATGACAGCTCTGTAAAAAGCTTTATCTTATGAAGAACGAGATGAACATTTCAGCTAAGCACGAGGTGAATTATGTGTGCAACTCCACAGAACGACAGTCCATTAATAAGAGGATCTGCAAGACCATCTATGTTGTCATGACCACCCGATCCTGTCTTTGGTCTTCTTCCCCTTTCTTAGAAATTGCTAAGCTAATTAGACAACATGTCTAAGAAGTCTGAGTACAATACAAACCTGAGAGGAACAGCCATCATAATGTATTACAAAATCAGCATATTAAAAATGAGTAACTGCCTAAAAGGGTGGATGGAAGTTGTAACATAGCAAATGCCCGCGACTTACCAGGCACTGTGTACATTGTGGCTGCATTGCTCACAAAGTTTCTTACAGATTCAATACCACTATTTCCACCTCAAAGGAAAAAACAGGGGCTCAAAAAGATGCATTACTTGCTGCCTATTAAATAATTAGTCACAGAGCCAGGATTAGGCCCAGGAGGTTATCTCTTTACCATCAAATTGGTGAGTTTATGCTTTGAGAAGAGCAATAACAACCTTGGAAGCTGAAAGGAGCAAATTCTACCTCTCAATCAAGCAATCTAACATGCGGCCTGCAGGGCTCTCTGCACACTGGAGTCACTCGGAGAGCCTGGTGGCTAAGGCTGGGGGTCCCATCTCCAAGACTAGAGGCAGGAAAAGGGGCTGTGGAGAACAGCAGGGCAACTCTTGAAGTTTATCCTTGGAGATGATGCAGTCTGTCCACTCCCATTGTAAGAGTTAAATGCTGTGTAGTCACATAGCTAAATCTAACTTATGAGGGAGACAGGGATGAAATTACATTGCTCCAGGCAAAAGAGAAGAAAAGTTCCAATGACTACAAAGTGCCAAAGGCCAAGTTCTGTCCACTCCCTTTCATCTTGTTGAATATTCAACAGGATAACTCTGAATAGAGATGAATCAACAGGTTCCCACTTCATTTAGAACTAAAAAATACAGAAACACAAGTGCAGTGCAAGGCAGAGCTGTCACAGCCGCTGCGGACGTAAGAACACTTAGGAATTATCAGAGTAGAATCTGCGACTGCAGGAGCTGCATAAACAGTTTAATAGCATCGTAAGTCGTGACTCCGGCTGGACTGTTGTCTGTCCCCATGCTCCCAAATCCACGTCCCCACCCAGACACTCCTCCTGAGCTCCTGGTCAGTTCATCTCAACACCCGACATCTCCACTGGGAACCCCAGAGATATGCATCACTGTACAACTCAACTTACTTCTTTTTCCTCTCACACGTGGCTTATCTGAGTTGACGGATCCCCAGCTAACTCCCCGACTCACTGCGTTCTCTCTCTTCTCTCCTCTGTCTCGAATGGTCAAACACAAGCTCATTTAATCTTTCCTTACCAGTATCTTCCCAAGCAATGGGTCTCAGCCCAAGTTGTGATTCCTTCCCAGTATTCTTAGAAATATTACCATTAACCTTTAACTGATCTCCCAACTCCAAATTATTTTCTTTGCTACTGCTAAAGTAATTTTTCCAAGATATTTTTCCAAATACTGTCTCCCTATCAACATACATTGGATAAAGTCTAAGGCTTTCACAACTGAACCCCAGATCCTGGCTTCACCTTTAGCCCTTCAAACCCCTACAGCATGTGCACAGAATGATCAACTAGCTTCTAAATAATCCGAGCACTGATCATTCACAACTCGGTTCTCTTGAACTTGCAGGCCACTTTCCCTAGCATAAATGCATTTCCTCCAAAATCTGATGAATTTTCACTCAGTCCTTTAAGATCCAAATCAAAGATCTGCTTTCTCTGCTTCTGTCTTCACACACCTCCGTTATCATCTGTGTCCCATGGTAGTGGCATCTGTCTTCTCAAGTCTATCACCTCTACTAGATGGCATGCTGTGGTAGAATTAACAGCCCCAGAACCTAAGAGGAGCCTTAAAGTTTTGGGAGAATTAGGATGCAGATGAGCTGAGAATGAAACGCTCACGGGATGGAATCAATAGTAGTGTTTGCAAAACAGAAACGAAAAAACATTGGGTTAAGATTTTCAGATACTAAAAGTAAAGTGTGAAAATGCCACTGGCAAAACAGAGAATTAATTTATAAAAAGTAAAATGTGATTATTAACAGGAATAAAAAGTAAAATCCCACTGGGCAGATCGCAATAGCACACTAATTAGAATTCTGTAGTGTTTAATGAGCTAGGAAAATAGTAAGAGGGTGAGACGGGGAGGCGAAGGATGATTTGGAAAACAGCACACAGAACTGCCAGCTCTAGACAGGTGACTCCATAACTCAGCTGATGTCTCCCTCTACTGCATCTGCTGACTTCTTCATGAAAATCTCAGGTAGCAAAGCTACAGAATAATAACATCACACTGCCTTGCATGAGCTTTGAGGAATTTTAAATTAGCACGAAGGAATGGGTTTCCCCTGGGAGCTGTTCTGGCGTTTCCTGCCTGGATGGTATTGCAACTGGTATATGAGACCAAAGCAACATGCTTTTAATAAAATACCCCATAAACCTGGAGGGGTGTTTTCCATTACCCTGGTGATAATTTGGCTTTCCCTTCTCATAGGATAGAGGCATGGAACCCCACTGAGTTGATAAAATAGGCTCAATGAACCCTATAGTGAAAATAATGTTAGTGGTAGAATTGCATAGATTTTCTATTGCAAAAACCTGGGTAGCACTTCGTTATTAAAGTCGTTGGATTCCTTTGGTTCAAACCTGGTCCCCCAATCCTTTCTTTCTTTGGTTAATATCACTACAACAACCAACAAAACAACATAACAGGTAGCAGGGTGAGTTGAGCACTTCCTCATCAAAGACAGCTACACAAACCTGCAGTCAAAGCATCTACATTTGAGTCTAATGAAAGGTTGCTAGGATTCCCTACAATCTGTCTAGACCAAGAGAAACATACATTGCTGTGTTGAGTCTTTGGACTTATGCTAGTACAATGTTCCCAGAAGCAGGGGGACATTCTGGAGGCTGAGGGCCCAACCGTTCAGCTTGTAGCAGCAGCCTATCTTTCTGTTTTCCTCCATGGCCAAAGTATTATTTCCCTAGCTGCATGTTGTGACTCTCTAGCTCTCTCTTCTCCCAAAATACTCCTGGAGCTGCTTTGTGGGAAGGTAAATGGCAGGATGTGCTACTAGCTCATATTAAAATTGCCCCTTCATTAAATTTGTTCCTTCTCCTGTTATTAAGAGAACTTCTAAATTTTCCTGTCTGCACTTGTCTCATAAAAATCTTCTTTTAATTCAGTGACTTGTTCCAAGCTACTCCATCATTCTGTGTTTCATAAAAAATTTAATGATGTCTAATCCTCCAAGTCTCATTAAAATTGCTTTGTGTTCGAGGACAGCTCTGAGTCAGCCACAGAGCAGATAGATGCTTCTGTCCAAAGCCTGCAGGTTCAGCCCCAGTTGGTTGCTGACTCGGTGACTCTCAAAATTTAGCCTATAGGAGAATCACTTGGGGAGTTTGTTAGAAGTACAGCTGTCAAAGATGTATGGCAAAGATGCTCTCTCAGTTGGTGCTGGGTGGGCCTCAAGGATGTGTATGCTGACAACCATCCCAGGGTGATTCTGTTCCCCACGCTGAGGATCACTCCTGAGCAGTTAGAACAAAACCTGCCATTGTTATATTTCAGATCCCACCCTCACTAATCCTAACATTTGGTATAGCCTCACACATCTTGAAATCCATCAAGCTAATCATGCAACTCCCCATAATTCCTACCCTATGAGTTCTCTGCAAATGATATCATGTGACCTTTAGTTTTTTGACTACTACTGTTGTTCCTAGCTAAAACAAGAACTGGGTGCAGAATCTCAACCCAGTTTGCTATGGCCCTGCCATAGTTCCCATCAGGAAGGGTCCCTTGCAGTCTAGCTTGAATTCCTATTAAGCCCAGCAAATTCTCAAGCAGAATAAAAAGACCACCACATATCTGAAAAAACTGAGATCTGCATATCCAATCCCATTTTATATGTAACCCCAGTCATACACTTCTGCATCTGAGCCCCTAGGCCCTGGAGGAGTGATTTAGACCAGAGCCTTCTTTTATACTTCATCCTTCGGTCCCTCTGCTAGATAAGTGTGTAGGGGTCTAAACCACAATGTTTGCCCTGAATCCCACCCAAGAAATTGCCCTGACATATTTCATTTTGTTGCTATGATATCTCACTGGCTAGACTGCAAGTCATTACAAGCAAGATTTCCATGAAATTCTTTACGGTAAATGCTGTAACGATATTGGCAAGGATATTCTTCACTACTTTACCCAATTTCTCCTTAATGAGACTCCATGCAGTGAAATTTCTGTCTGGACTTGAGACTAAAAATAGATTTACTGCTCATGAGCAATTGGTTTGCTTTTATCTCATGGGCACTAAATTTTGTGACAGAAACCTCTGCCTTTACCTTTGACTGCTAGGAAGCAGAGCCAACATCAGTATTATGCGGTGTATTTTACAGTTCCATTCCCAGAAACAGTCCGCATCTTTGCTTTTCTTTTATTTTACCACATGCTCTCATTGTATTTCCCATATCTCTCATAAAATGTCTCTTACGTATATTTTTAAATGGAATTATTGCTTACTCAACTTCTTTCTGTACTCCCCACTGGGATCCAAGAAAACAAGATAATTCAAAGGTTAAAAATGACAATTCAGCCTACCAGTAAGCACAACTTACATAGTTACCTGACTCTTAGAAAAACTGCAACTCACCTGAGGCACAGTGAAGGACCACACAGTGTGTGCCCTTAAGGTACCTACAAAGGAGCTGTGGGAGGAAACTAGACTGGCACAGATAAAATAATAGCGCACAATGCAAATGTAAAGGTGGCACTGAGGATTAGTATTTGAGGTCAAAGATAAAGGAAAACAGTGAAGACAGGAAGAGAGTTTCAAAGAGGCAGGACTTGCATAAGAACTTAGGTTTCAGAGAAGAATTTCAGGTTGTGGGTTGACAGAATGAGGAGAAAGACATTTTGGGTCAAATGAACAGCAGGGAGAGGAGGCGAAGTGAAAGGAATCAGAGTTTAGAGAAACAGACTTGCGTTTGGATCCCGAATTCCTTAACCTTAGTCTTCGCTTCTCAGACTCCTTTGCTTTATTTGTAACTCAAGATAATGTTGTCTAACAAGTCTTAATTTCTATCAAAATCAGAGACTTACTGTATAAAACAGTTAACGCAGTACCTCCCACATCTTTAGCACTCACAGCTCAGCCACGTCCAGGACCACAGTGGTAGGGAGGGGATTTACTGCCTTAGGACACAGAGACAGGGCCACGCTCGAAGGGAGGCGCAAAAGCGTGATTACACAGGGAGGGCGAGGACAAACGATGGGTCATCTTGTGAATTTGCAGATAGCGTTGGACTTGCTAGAGGAGCTATTTAGAGTTCCTGGACAGGGCAGTGATGAGCTGAAAGCAGTGTTTACAGAAAATTAACATGGCTGTGCAGGAAGGGAGAGAGGGAGAAAGTGCTGCAGGCACAGACACTAACTAGCAGGTGCTGGTGAATCACGGGCGCAAAGCGGCAGAGTCTAGGATGAGGGAGGTGGGGAAAGACTGCCAGGGAGCCTTCGGGCTACTTTTAAAAACGCTCTTTACTTTGGAGAGAAGTGGTGGCTGCTACACAGGGCAGACACATAAGGCAAAGGTCAAGCTTAATCATGGTGATTGACCAATAACTGTCTGCTGTTTTTCTTGATCTCCCACTAGATTCTGAGCTCCAGAACTCAAACTTGTGCCTTTTGATGTCAGAGCCCATGAACTTGGGCACGGGCCTAGGACAGGAGAACCTGCTGTCAGGAAAGAAACCAAGCAATGAACACTAGGAGAAGCACTGAAACTCTTCCTGACCTTGCCCTTCCTAAACATTACTTCACACCAGATCCACAGCTGGACACTCGCTCTGGCTTAAGTCCACCAGCGAGGTACCCACGGAGAGAAAGGAGACTCACTAGACTCGGGCATGTGACATTCAAGTAGAGGAGAGCAAATATGAAAAGAAAACAGTTACAACGGACAACAGTGGAAGCAGACTGCAAAGCAGCTATTGCTTAAGTGTACAATTAGGCGGCAGCAGTTTAAGAAGTGTTAGCTTTTGCAGCTCTTTGTTCCAGTGCTCCTCTTCCTTCTTTCCACATGATGCACTTTCAATTCTACTTCTCTGGTACACAGCTATATAAAACACATTAACCCATTTTAAAAGTGTCTTATAAAAAACCCCCTTTCCAAGCACCAGGGACGGTGTAGAATAGATGTCTGCTGGAATAAGCTCACGGCATTTCCACGGGAGAAGCAGTGGTCTCGAAGATCTCGAGTATTTGCAGCTGTGCACATAGCTTTCACTCCCATGTAGAATGTTGCCACGGCAAAGAAAAGGTTGGGATCTTTTTATACAGAGCAAGCGTTTACACCACCGGCTGAGGAAAGGCAGCCCATCCAGCTCTCCCGTCTCTGTTCACGGCATCTGTCACCCAGCGGCGGGCTCCTCATCGGCCCAGCGCAGAAGGTTATGACTCATGATGCCGATGAGACCTAGCCCAATCTTGACATCTTGAAGTCCTCCAAGTTGGTTTCCAGATAAGCTCAGGACAGACTATCATTTCTTGATAGTGCTGGAATGTGGGTTTTTCTCACTGGCATCTTATTTGATCTCACAGGAACCCCAGGAGTGAATACTTTTTCAGGGTCCACTCATAAAAACAAGGACCATGCTGGATCTTTCAAACCAGGGAGTTGACTTGACAGGGAATTGATTACATGGGTTATGTGGTTGAGAAAGAGAAAGAAGATGCTGAGGCAACTGAGAGATTAGAAAATGCGAGCAGGACCCGACTGTCCTCGAGGTGCAGGCAGAGGAGAACGTGGGTCAGCAGAGCCTCTGCGCCTCACACAGCTGCCGGCAGCAGCCTCCAGGGACAGGGTGGGCGCTGAGTGTCACCAAAGCAGAAATCAGGAGCCTCACTGTCTAGGCTGTCAGAGAGGAGCCCATAGGATCTGAAAAGAGGAAAACGGTCCTTCTGCAACCTCACGTCTTAGTCTCCCCAGTGCCTCCAAGGGGTAGAATCCAGCTGGGAGCCAACTATCAGTCGAGTCTAAGACACATGGTACACAGAGTTCTGTCTCCAGCACTGATGAGTGGTATCAGAAAGGAAGGGCTTCCAGATGAGAGGTTGTTCGTAAACGCACAGCACTGGTAGGCATTATATCTTCCCTGTTTTACAAAGCTAAGGCTAAAACCTAAATTGCTTTCCCCAAGTTACACAGTGAGCCAATAGAGGAGACGAAGTTCAGACTGAAATCTGTTACCACATCAACGCTTCCAGTTACTGACCAATGTTACCTTATCTGCGACGTAGCCTTGAAATTTCAAGCCACATGCAGATAACAGTTTAGCCCTCAGTGAGGGTTAAGATTTTTTTAGCATTTTCTGTGTGATACATTTTGTTTTCTGCTTTCATGGATTAGTTTAATTCTCACAATAATGCTATAAGGAAGGTATTGTATAAATCTTAACTTTGATGAGAGTGTAACCAAGTTATAAATAGCATGGGTCATGGGTTCTGGACTCTCAGATAGCTCTGGACTCTCAAAATTCATTATTATTTAGTAGTATGATCCATTCTAGGAAAACTCTTTTATTATTGTCTGTTTCACTTGTCTCATCTGTAAAATGGACTTAATAATACTAACTAGCCCAAACAGTTTAATGAGGGTTACGTGAGCTAACCATATTCAATTTCTGCAATGCTCCAAGAACATATTCAATAGCCACGAGTGACCACGGTTAATTCCATCTTGCAGGTGGGTAACGAAGGAAGAATGAATGAGTGACAGGAGGCATTCGTGCAGTAAAGCAGAGCACTCAGACTCTGGGCCCCAGTTATTTTGTGAATGTACTCGACTCCTTCCTGTAAATTTTGTGAAGATTTCTAAACCTCATACGATGCTGTAATAATAACAAACCCTTCTACAACGCCTATGTTAGCAATTATTCTAAGTACTTCACATGCCTTAATCCTCAAAACTCTGAATTATATACAATTGTTATCCACAGTTTACAGATTAGACTAAGACACTGAGAGCCTATGTAGCACAGCAGAGGAGGCATTGTAAACTCAGGGCCAGGCTTCCTAGGGAAAGGCTTTTGTTAACTCTCTTGTCAATCTGGAAAGCAATGCTCAGCAAAGTGACTAATGTCCACTAAGGTGAGTGGACTGGTCACTTTCCGGTCACTGAAACAAAATACCCAACACTGGCAACATATTGGTTCCCAGTTTCATTCCATGGTTGGCTGGACCCCAGGGAGTAGGCCCAGGGTGGAAGGACCTGGCAGGGGAAAGCTGCCCAACCCGTAGCAGCAGGACACAGGGGGAGAAAGGCGGAGCCTCAGACAGGAACATACCCTTCTGGGTCACCCCAGTGACTCATCTCCAAACAGGTCCCACCTCCTAACTGCAAGTCACCTTTAGTATCCCCGAGGCCCAATCACCTTCCAAATGCAGGAGGCATTTAGGGGACATTTTAGATCTAAACCATAACAGACACTCATTCAAAAGCAAGCAGGAAATGAGTGGAAGGGCAACACATTTTTTCCAGAAAGAATACCATAGCCTACAACTTGCTTCTAGTTGATGTCACTACCAAGTTCTTCCCTTAAAAATAGTCTCCCTCAGAATCACTAACATTATAGAGTTGAATAGTTGATTCTGTGAATAGAATTTTCTTTATTCCTGAATTTCTTGCTAGGTACCCTTCATTTTACTTCAAGAATTAGTATACTTAGATGATGAGTAGATTGTACACATCAGTGATATTTTTTAAACACACAACTTTAAAGATACTTAATTTCAATTAATGTTTTCCCTAAGCTGACTTTTTTTTTAGGTTTTTATGAGGAAAGTGTAGAACTTGGAATGAGTGGGGTATGAAATATCATCTAGGTTAGATCCTCAAAGGCTGGTGGGACTTAATATCCAAGAGAAGAGTGTCAATGAAGCCCCGATGATTTTCTAAATTTTTATTATTGCTTGATTGACAAACCCTAAATGTATAAATCTATGTTATCCTATGTGATATTTTGATATGTGTACACAATGTAGTATGAGTAAATAAGGCTACCTGGCCACAACCTCACATACCTGTTATTTTCATGGTACGGTATTCAAAACACACTTCATTATTCTGAAACATGTAGTACTTTGTTATTGACTATGGTCACCTCACCAGGCAATAGATCTGGAAGCCTCCTCTTCTTGTGTATGTGAAATCTCGCATCTTTTCATCAATAACTCCCCCATTTCCTTCCTCTCCTTCATCTCCAGTTTCTGGAAGTCATTGTTCTCCTCTCCACTTCTATGAGCTCAAGTTAGTTAGATCCCAGAATGAGTGATACCCTGCAACATTTTCTTTTTGTGTCTGGCTTATTTCACTTAGCATAATGTACTTGAGGTTCACCTATGTTGTCACAGATGACAGGACCAGCACATTTTTTAAGGCTGGATAGTAGTTCAATTGCGTGTGTGTGTGTGTGTGTGTGTGTGTGTATGTGCGTGTGTGCGTGTGTGTGTATCTCTTACTCTTTCCATATCTATTCATTTATTAATGGGCAATTAGGTTATTTCTGTATCTTGGCTGGTAAAAAATAATGCTATTTAGGGTAACATTGTATAATGTGTACATATTTTGTGTATTTCCCAAGATTTCTCATGTTATTTTTATTTTAACCATTATGATCCAAAAAGATACTCCATATGACTTCAGTTCCCTCAAATTGGCTCACATATGTTTTGTGGTATAATGTATAATCTATTATAAAGAATATGTTCAGCTGTTATTAAGCCGAATGTTCTGTATATGTAAGGCCCATTTGTTCTGAAACATGTTTTAAATTTAGTGCTTCTTTATTGGTTTTCTGTCTAGATAATCTTCCACTGCTATTACGGTATTTCAGTCTATCCCTTTAGATCATTTAGTAATTGCTTTATGTATTTAGATGACCTGATGTTTCATACACATATATTTTCAGTTGTTATGTCTTCTTGGTAAAGTAATGAATTCACTATTACATAATGAATTTCCTTGTATCTTTTCATAGCTTTAGACTTAATGTCTGTCTTATATGATACAAGCTATTCTACTCCCATTCAACCTTCACATGGGGTATCTTTTTACATCTCTTCACTTCCAGTTTATGTGTGTTCTCAACAGCAAGCTGAGTTTCTTTGTCAACATTCAGTTGGATCTTATTTTTTTATGCATTCAGCCATTCTATTTCTTTTATTGGAGAATTTAATCCATTCACATTCAAGGTAGTTATTGCTACATAAGGACTTGCTGCTGTCATTTGGTAATTTGTTTTCTCATTGTTTTGTATATCCTTCAATTGCTTCCTCTTTTTTCCTTTTTTTGGCCAGAAAACTATTCTATCATCATTTTATAAATATTGTTCTGTATTTCAATTGTTCCTGCTGATATATCTGCTCTAAAGATTGTTGTTCCCTTAAATATTGCTCACTGAAGGGAAATTATCTTTCTTTTCCAGATATTTTAGGAGGTTTTTTTAATCCATCTTTGATTTTTAGATATTTTACTTTTTTCAATCTTTATGTTTTCAATTTTTTATTTTAAAAACAAAACAACAACAAAAAATAAAAATGATACAGAATTTCAGTACAAAATAATAGGAAATTAACACTAGCTGACATATTGCATATTGTTATCTCCAAAGTAGTTGTTCAGATTACAAGACTTAGGCATGAAAAAAAATGATCAAACAATGAAATCACAGCTGTTCTTTATGATGAACTGACGGAGATTAGTAGCATAGTCGTCTGTCTTGTATACATACACACATACACACACACACACACACACACACATATATATATAATCTTTTCCCTTCTTTCTTTTCTCCCTTCCCCTATCCTAGTTGTTCTTTCCTTTTGAGCACTCAAAAGGATAGATACTGTACTTTTATATGCTTATTTATTCTAGTTAGACTTTGTAAGATTATTTGAATATATGGATTGGTGCTTTTAGTTTTGTCTTTCTTCCTGTCTTCCCATCTTCCTTGCTGTTTTCATGATTTCTAAGGTTGTAACCTTTATTTCCTGTGGCTGTATGCTACTTTTGATGTTGCTATTACTATTGCCCACCACCGAATTTTCTGAATGTAATTAAGAGTTAAGATGACACAAAAGACACCTACTAGATGCAAATTAATCTCAATCTACACTAACAATAGAATCTTTATTCCTTGAAAACTAAACAGTAATTTTGCAGAGGATACACATGAAATAGTGCATTACAGATTAATTTCCTTACATGGAAGAGAATAGCGCAGAGAAAGCCCTGTAGAGTATGTAGAGTATGCAGTGACAATGAGTCAGGAAGACTAAGTAAAAAGGAAGAAGAAACATTTAGAAAGTCTGTACTAAGAACCGAATGCAATATGGGAGACCACTTTGTCCTTTAAAAATTTATAACACCCTAATAAAGGGTAAGAAAGCTAAACAGAGCGTGCCTATCACACACAGTGAACACATCAATGTTGCCTCTAAAATAGGCCCTTTCTATTACCAGCTGGGGACCCCTTGGGGAGGACATACCTCCTCCACTTTGTTTCTGTATTTTCCACTAAACATAGACTTTCCATCATTTTTATTATAAGCTAAAGTTACCTTGGAAATAGAGTCCAAACATTAACATCTTTCCTAATACTTACAATAATTATATTTTGAATTTTACCTGTATTATTAAGCTTCCTTTTTTCCCCAAACAGTAATTTCAAGTAATAAGTTCAAATTTCAATTCCAATTTCTTCTCTTACCAAAAATATAACTATCCGTGGAGAGTGACTGGTTTTCTGAAAGTAATAATTGTATTTCATGCTATTTATTCTTTTTTCCACACAATGTATTATAGGAATGGTCTATTATTAATCTCTTAAGAATCTAGGGGTCTTGTGTTATGGTTCAGATTGAGAAAGTCCCCCCAAAGCGTCATTTGCTCAGAGGCAAGGCTGTGCGAAGATGATTGGATCATGGGGTGCACTTCACATCAGTGGGTTTATCTACTGGCCAGTTCAGTCACAGAGTGTGCTGTTGGGAGATGGAGTGTGGTCAGAAGAGGCAGATCACTGCAAGCATGACTTGAAAGGGCTTGCCTACCTTGCTAGCTCCTCCCATTGCTCTTTGCTTACTGGCCACCATAGCCTGAACAGCTTTTCATCTGCCAAGCCCTTCTGCCTCCCCATCTTTGTCTTGGAGCTGACTGGCCATGAACTCTAACTAAGCAAAACAAACCTTTTGAACTCTGAGCTGTGGGTGTCCCAGCAACAAAAAAAAGTGACTAGGAGAGATTTTGGTGACAGGAATGGAGTCGTTTCTACGACCACCTAACTGTGCACTTTAGAACCCTTTGGAACTGGTTTGTAGAAGGGGTTTGGAAAGGTTTAGAGATGTCAGCTAGAGAAGCCCTAGAATTCTGTAAACTGAGCTTGAAGGGAGATGCTGGTCAGAGATCAGAGCTCAATCAGAAATGATGATAGAAATGCAGTTCGTAAAGGCTAGGCTCAGGAGGATTCAGTTGGGCACAAGGATCCCATTGACAGTTGAACTCAAAACCATGTGAATTACAGTTTGGCAGAATATGTATATGTTAATAAGGACAATATTAAAAAGCACTGGTCTTACTTCTATGACAAAATAAAAACATAAGTTTCTTAAGTAATCAGAGAATAACAAAAATTACTACCCTGTACCATAATTTCAGTACATTTTACTCATGTATTGAGACTGCAATAGAATGAGATTAAGGGTGGTGAGCTAATTAATTTGGCAGAGAAGGTTTCAAGGCAGCTCCATGTTCAGTACTGCTTAATGTTTTTAACTAGATTCACACTAAGAAAATGGAGCAAAACCCCATTTAAAATTTTTGGCTTCCCCAGGGAGAAAGCCCCCCAAAGTTGGAACAGAGGAGAGAAGTCGTTTACTAAAAGAATTTAAAAGAAGCCACGTACCTGGCATCAGAAAAATAGCAAAGATACCTTGAGGTCACCTTAGAAATCAGCAAGATCCCACTCTTTCAAGACTCAAGAATACAAAAGTGAATGCACAAGTTCTTAGATCAGAGAGGCTTCCACCCAGATTTCAGAAGAGGGCCTAGGACAGCAACATTACAAACAGCCTGCTGTGGCACATGTGTTGTAGGTTTGCCACCACTGGCCTAGGAGGTCAGCAGTGTGCCCCGAGAGGGTAGTGCTTGGAGCAGTGACAGCAGAGTTACAATTGCAGCAAAGACCCTAGGATGTTGCAGAAGCCGGGAACATGAAATGTCTTCTGAGAAAAGCTGCAGGCAGTGAACCAAACCACCCCAAGACAGAGACCAGGACAGCTAAAGTCAGCAATGCTGCAGGGAAAGTTTCACCCAAGACCTTCGAAGTTCACACCTCACAGCGACTTGCTCCAGGTGCAGGACATGGAACTATAGGATATAATGCTGCCATTTAGGGTTTCACTCTTGCTTTGGTCCCATTCCTTTCTATCCCCCATTCTTCCCTTTTGGAATGGAAATGTTTACCCTGTGTTATTGTATCCCAGCAGCATTTGCCTTTCTTTTATTTTTATGGGAGCTCACACTTAAGAGTTTGCCTTAAGTCTCAGAGGAGACTTTGGACTTGGATTTTTTTCAGTTATGCTGGGACTATTAAAACTTGGGCAACTCTTAGAGAGGCAATAAATGCACTTCATATAATAAGATGCACACGACTCTTTTGGAGGGGGATGCAATAGTTTATATCAAGAATACTTTGGTTATTCTTTTATGATATGCAATGTAATTGTTATTCTCTAATTATTTTATTATGAAGCCATGTTTTAGTTTTTTGTAGAAGAGTGCTTTTTTATATTTTCTTTATACACTTGTATTACATTAAAATGAAAAAAATTAAAGAATGTTCCCCCAAAGCCTCATGTACCCAGGCAGGGATTTTAGAAGATAATTGGATCGTGGGGTGCTGTACTCATTAGTAGCTTCATCCGCCAGTGAGTTCAGGACTGAGCGTGCCGTTGGGAAGTGAGGTGTGATCAGAAGCGGTGGGTCGCTGCGGACAGAACTGGGGAAGGCGTGTCTCTCACCCGTTTCCTCCCTTTGCTCTCTGCTTCCTGGCCACCATGACCTGAGCAGAAATTCTCGACTGTTCTCTCCTTTCCTACCTTGGACACAGCCAAACATACATTGTAACCTTGAGTTAAAACAAACTTCTCCTCCTCTAGGTCATGAGGGTCAGGTATTGTGTTCCAGCAATGAGCAAGTGACTGAAACAGGTTGGTTAGTAATACTTCAACACCATTTTTCTGTGAACCTAGAATAGCACTGCAGAAAAAGAAAATATTGTGAAGCAAGAGCATGGAAATGTCATGGGCTAGTCCTCAGATTTGCGTTCTTCTCAGAAATGCACCAATAAAAGGAAGTTCTTTCAACAGTGATACCCTAGACCTACTTTATGCAGATCAATACATGGGATTTTTCAGAACACATGATATGGAAACATTTCATGGCTGAATGAGTCCTTGTTAAGAGTGAAAGGATTGCTCAAATAAATTAATAAACACTAGAAAAGTGTCATGGAAATTGTCTGATAAAGATTATGATTAAAATTTATTAGTATAGATTTCTATGCTCATTCTTACTTCTTTGAAGAAGGGATTCCACCTTCTAATTGGAAAGACTACTTCCTACCTTCATAAATTTTACTTTAAAAAGAGTTCATGCATGCTTCGTCTAAATATTCACATTCTCAATTCTGTCTCATCCCTGTTAATAGCACTTCATTGTATTCTGCAAAACATTTTTCTCCTTGACATTTAGTGTCTTCAAATAATATCAGAGAGCCATTAGCTCTCCTTCCAATTGCTGCTCAGGCAGGCTGTGTGTAATTAACTCCTGTAACGGTTTCTCTAAACAGCTTCCACCATTCTCTTAATCAGTGCATTCTCTGAAGTTCCTTCAATACACCAGCATTTGTTGAGCCACGTTACACGTGGTTGTACAGGTACACACACAAAATATGCGAAACACATTTGATTAACTACTCTGCAGAGGACCCGTGGGAGTGTTCAGAGCAACTCAGCTCAGTGTGATAATTTTCCAGTGTGGTCTCCGCGGGCTTCTAGGTGCAGAAGCAAGGATCACAGATCAGGACCCTCAGGCACTCCCGGGTCACTGGCGAGGGCACAACTCAGTGAGGAGGAGTTTCAAGCTAGACATAGTTACATTTCACCTGGAAATATTGGGACTGAGAAAGACCAAGGGGAAAGGGGACCCATGTTCATTCCTAAATCAGCTCAAAGAAAATCCACCTTCACTGAGTGAGAAATTTCTGACCACGATAGTTATGCCCTGCGACTGGAATGTGTCCCAGGTTAAGTGACTCAAAAACAGTGCCCAAGCCGAGCCTAATCACCTAGCAAGGCCCCTGAGCTCAAGAGCATTTCTTAAAAGAGAAAGGGCGGGGCTATGGTGGGAGGCTGAGCTGAGTCTCATTCCCCAAAGCTGTAAGCGACCCACAGTCATGAGAACAAATGGAATCTTTGATCAAACTTATAGGGCAGTTCTATCCCCTCCTAGAATCTCATTTGTTATGAGCTTTTTTTTTTCTTTCTTTTATATTAGGACCTGTGCTAGGCTGTGGTGCCGGAAGAAAGAAAGAAAGAAAGAAAGAAAGAAAGAAAGAAAGAAAGAAAGAAAGAAAGAAAGAAAGAAAGGATCAAATCTAAAAATCTATTGATCAGATTTAAAGTACAGTTTAAGATAATGATACAGGGAAAAGATCACAATTTTGTACAAAATGAATTGGCCCATGAATACCAGAGCAGGACAGAGAAGCGAGAGACTGCTGATTTTAACTGGATTCTGGGTCCTGCATGGATGGGGCCTCGTTAGAGAGGAGAAGGGGCAGGAGTACGAGGAATACAGTCAAACAGGCGGGAGGGAAAGCTTTGCACCAAGCACTGAGGCCAGTGCCAGTCCTGCAGTCTCCTGGCCTCGGAGCCTGGAACAGCTCCCCCAGGCCCTGCTGCTCAATCTCATATTTTTTAAAATGGGCATAATGATAATAACCGTGCCGAGTGGTTATTGATAGACCCCAATCATCCTCACAAAATCCACAACTGGGTGCCATTAAGAGAAACAACTCCTGCAAAATCCTTAGAAGAGTACAGAGCACATAGTGGTCATCAGAGCAGGTTAGATGTAACCTATTCTACGCACTGTGGACACCAGTTTGAAGGAATCAAGATGAGACATGGAGATCTGTTATTTGACAGAGATCACGCAAATCATAGCTGGCGGGAGCAAGACTCCTATCAGTCTACTTCTGCTTCTAGAGTCCAAGAACCTGATTTCCTTACACCGTGCCTTTAACCATAATATCTATGCCAAGAGCCTGACCCTGTCTCAAGTACATAGAAAACCTTAAATATTAGTGATTTTTCCACCGTTAGAATTATATGCAGGGACAGATATAATTCATTCATTGTTAACCAAAATTGGCAGAATATCTGTATTTGGCACAGGACTTAATTCAGGAGTCATAATTACAAACAGAACATGCTTGTTACGAGAAGTTTCTAATGTGCAAAGAAAGTCAACTTGAAAAATAAGTCACTGAATTACTTTGAAAAGTGTGCTTCCAGAATGATGGCAGTGAAATTACTCATTGAGTTGTCATGAGATTTAAATTAACGTGACATGTTAAATGCAAATGCTTCGATCCATGCCTGGACCGCGGTATTTATTATAAACGCATCAGCAATTACTGAGCCCATCGTCAGCGCGATCCTCTAAGCAGCGCCATACTCACAGGAGAAAACAAGCAGAAGTAGTCACCAGAGGCCCAGACTTGTTTTGGTTGGCCCACACAATGTTTATTGTTTTGTTTTATTTTAAATGTAATGAGTTTCCAAGATTTAAAAGTTAGATTGCATGAAAATTCACATTTCCCGTGTTTCCTGAAAAAAAAATCTAAAAATGTGCAAGTATATTTCTTCCTGACAAGTAGGAGCTCATGTTGAACCAGCTCAACAGCTCGGCAATCTCTTCTCATTATATGCTGTCAGAGGTCCCCTGGGAAGCCGCAAGGCCAGGTCTCCCCCGGACCACTCCTTGGGAAAGGGAATGAGACATGCGGACACCACCTCCCTTTAGATCTACACCTTTCCTAAAAATTTACCTGCAGGATTACAATTTTGGTAATTTATGCAAGATATCTTTCCTATTTTCATATCTAAGAGGATATTACTAAATCTCTGAAGAAGTGAAAATAAAGATCCTGACTCCCTTTCCTAATTCCCTAAGGTGCCTGTAACCCAGCAAACATGAAGCCTGGGAATTTCATTTAAAAATAAAAAGACAGCTCTTTAATAAGTTGAACAGAAGATGACCACATGACTCAGCAAATAGAAATATCCCCCAAACCACTGAAAATAGCTATTCAGATATAAAGTTGTATAAAAAATATTCATAGAACCGCTACTCACAGTAGCCAAATTTTGAAATACCTGTATGTCCACTGACAGCAAATGGACAAATAAAACACAGCCTATCCACACAATGGAATATTATTTGGCCAAAAGAAAAAGCAAATACACATGCATGCTATGACATAGTGAAATCTTAGAAACATGCTGAGGGAAACAAGACAGACACCAAAAGCTACACTCTGCACACTTCGGCCTGCAGGAGGCGCCCACAATAGGCGAATTCACACAGACTGCAGCGGAGAGCAGGCCAGCGATGGCCAGAGACCCTGGAGAAGAAGATGAGGAGCGAGGGGTTTAATGGTGATGGATTTCCTCTTGGGGTGATGAAAATACTCTGGAATTTCTCAGTAGTAATGGCTGCAGAATACTGAGAATGTACTAAATGCCACTTAACCACACAACTTGAAGTGGTAAAATTGTACATTATGCTACATCTATGTTCCCACAGTTTCAAAAGGAATTGCTTATAGGATTTAAGATTTGTTCTTTTGTCAACATACCTTTATTCAGCAAGCTCTTCTTAAACAAGAAAATGGCTCACTCAGAACTGGAGAACAGATAGCAAGTAATGATGAGTGAAAGCAAAGCATGACCTGACTATGCTCCCCAAAAAGCAGCAGGACTAACATTTTTCTGATCAGGAAAACATCTGAGTGTGTTTTCCAGTATAAATCCACGCAAAAAGTTTTAAACCAAAGATTTTCTAAGTCCTTTTCTGAGGCTAGGACAATGAGCATTCATCTCTCCACAATCTTCCCAGATGCAGAGAGTGAATCTAAACGGGCAGAGGTTCTTGCCTACAACACAGGCACTATCTGCCTGTGATTGACATGCAATGCCCACAGGGAATTGCTAAGAGGTTCCCAGCCTTGAGAGTCACCCTACCCTTGATGCACTCTTTAAAGGACCGGCTCTCACGCACCATATCTACTCTACTCGGAATAAATGCCCTTATGTGTTTCTGCCTTTTCTCCCTGTGGTATGGTTTCCACAACGCTAAGTCATACACTCTTTTCCCTCTCTCCCTCTCCCTGTCCTTCTCCATGGCATTAGTGTCCTTAGGGTCAGCATCAAAACCTAAGCCGATGCTCCAAATGTGGTTCCTGCGAGGCTGGAGAAGGATTCCCAGAGTTTTGGAAACTTTCACTGGCGCAGTTTCAATTTATATTTGCTTTGGGAGAACCACGTTATCTGATGTCTCTTTTGGATCTATGGTCACCTCAAACACGAAGGCATCTGTAAAGGATTATTTTTTTTTCAAAAAGTGCAAAACAGGGACAAAATTACACATGGCTGCATCATCATATTTCATGGTAGAAACCAAAAGAGGAGAGAGAGGAGACTAAGTCCGCAGGGGCTGCAGGAGGAGGATGATCCAGGCTGGTTTGATGGAACTGGGCTCCTAGGACCGTGAGCACCAAGGCTCCACCTGGCTTTCCCGGTTATGCACGTCCTCTTCATGTGTTTCCTACAGTACTGAGACTTTACCGTCCAGGGAAAGTTCTTAAACTTTAGTTAACACTGTCACGCTGACTTCTCACTCGAATGCCATGAAATGGACTTGCAGAAATAAAGTCACTGCCCTAAGTGATCCAGAGTTAGATCAAATATAGACCCGCTCAGCCCCACTCTCTGGCTCTGACCGCCTCGGTAAGGCTGCGAAGAGAGGCACACAGAGCAGAGTCTGATTGTCTGGGCCCCCTCGCCCAGACCAAACACAGCAAGACCCAGTGCCTCTGCCAGAGTCCTGTAAGGTCTCAGACAACCTCAGCATCACAGCAGAGCAGCGGGACCGTGAAATCATTGCACAGGAGCAAATATTTTTCTTATAAGGATGTGACTAATCTTAAAAAAATAATAAAGATTAGGCACAATTCATGTCAGAGAAATAGGACTGTTTTTGCTTGCTTGGCTGTTTATCTCACTTTCACCCCAACCATGTTACTCTGATCTCCTAACTGTGTGGTAGATATCTTTGCTCTGTGCTTTCATTTCTATTAGGCCAAACATTATACTCGATTTTCTGCTTGTTTGCCTTCCTCCCCCACAAGATTACAAACCTTCAATACATATTTTGAATATCCCTAGAGCCTAGCAAGGTACCTAAACTACTGCAGGTATTCAGGAAATTTTTATTATGCGCAGTTCAATAGCCTCACTGTAGCCAGTTTTGGGTTTTTTGGGGGTTTTTTTTGTTTGTTTGTTTGTTTCCTCCTTTTCTGTGGAAAGACAGAATTCCAGTGAGCAGGGCGTCTGGGAGCCCTCTTGAAAGACTGCATTGTTTAGGCACCAACATCATCAAAATGGCCAGGTTCACGCTGCAAAAGGGAACATGTCACTTGCCAGCTGTGAAATAGATGGTGAGCTCCCTGGATGCTTTCCTCCAAGAAACGCTGACTCTACAAACTAAAAGGAGCAAGAGTTTTCATAATAGTATTACTCTCCGAGATGTGCACAAAAATGTACAGTCACCAGGTGGAAAACGTCAGCGCTAACTAGGCAGAAGGACCATCTCAGTCAAATGACTGTAGAAGAGGCCCTCGTCTCCTTCACTGACTTGGCACTGACTTGGACCTGCGTCTTTTGACAGGTTACGCTTCACATAGCCTCCATGGGATTCACCAGGGGCCAGAATGTTCTTTCTAGGCGGGTGCATGGGGAAGGCTTGGTCTTACAGGCTCCTGGGCGGAGCGAGCTCTCCAGGTGTGGGCACACACTCCTATTGGCTTAGGAGTCGGCTCACAGAGATGAGGGTGTTGGACAAAGTATCCTCAAGCAAATAGGAGACCCGGACTTCCTTATGCCACCAAACCTCTTTGTGCCTCCCCTTCAAAAAAGTTGGCCAAGTTCACCTGTAAGCTCCTCCCACCTATAAAGGTGAGCAACCTTCTGAAAATGAGAGGACTTTCTAGTCGTCTGCACAGGATGAAATACCAACACACTTTATCTTTCTAAGGTTATGAAAAACACAGTCTAACAGTATCTAAAGAGGCTTTTCTTGTAACCTGCTTTTTCAGATATAAGGAATCCATAATAACCAGGTGCGTAGCATCCACAAGAGGTCAACACGCCCTTTTTCTGGAATGCTAGACTCCACACTCTGAAAAAGGGGAAAGCGGTTCCCAGAAAAGAAAACACCATCTAAGTGTAACCCTTAAGCTACATACGCATCTGGAAGGAGACCATGTTTTTTGGTGAGCTCTTTGTATTCCAGTATGCCATGGCTGAAAGAGTGAGGAATTGCTTCATGATGTGTTCTCTGAAGTACTTTGCAGACAGAACTTTTAAATTGAATCCTACAAACTTACAGGCAACATCAACATTTAATAGCACACACTTAATTCAAATTCTTGTAGTATACATTTCTGTATACCTGGGATGACTTGGGATCACATAATTTCTACACATTTCTGAACTAAAGACGTATTGTCCTCAGCAGTAACTCCTTTATATTTCTTTAATAAGCAAAACGCCAAAAGAACCAAAATGAAATTCTACACGCAGAAAAAAAATCTCACATGAAAATGTATCTGTAGAAAAATTGAATCTGCTCTTATTGTATCCTATTTGCAGTGATCTTTTCTTTGTATTTTTGGAGTATTTTCTGCTTCTATTCAATGCAAATTGAAAGCAATAATTTAAGTTTCACTAAGAAAAATGGCATTATTAACATTATACTCAAGAAACTAAATTAAAAACATGCACATTTACCAAATAATGCTTGTATAGTATATAAGATAAATATGTCATATTTATAAATAGGTTTTTAATTATAAAAAATAATGTTTTATAAAATCAAAAGCAAAGAAATCCTCATAGATATAATTTACCAAGGTCTGAAAAAACAGTTCTTAAATCCATAGGGATATCAAAAAGTAAGATACACCAAGGCATAGCAACTTTGGACTATTTATTTACTTAGCTAAAATAAACAAGAAAGTATCTCTTCGAGTGTCTCCAATGTCCATGTTTCCATGGCAATGATCTCTTTTCTTTCCTCTTTCCTAATAAATCTGTCATTCACTATTTCATTATGACTTCTTCCATGGAAATTTGCAGTTCTCCACTTTTTCCCCCAACCCAAATCTCTACTTTCCCCAAAGGCACACAAATTGTCGATTTTCTCAGCAAAGATGAATGTAGAAGAGCGAGCTCTCTGGGACCATTTTTAAACGGTTTATTGTCACTTTGTGTCTCACTTCGCCACCTTCCCACACAGTGGGCTTCTCCTTCCACCATCTCCTCTACCCTGACACTTTTCCTTTCCTCTTCAGCTTGCAAATCTGTCTCTTCCACCCTCAGGGCCTTTCCTCTGTGTAGTTACGGACTATATATAGCAACAAGAACACTCATACATTCCAGCTAAAAATTGCAACAGACCTTTTCGTCCCGAGGGAAAAAATGTGCACAGACACATTAATCCATCTAGTTCACTACACTGACCAAACGCCTGCTCCGGGTGTCACATGCGACTTCGAGGGGGTGGCAGCACTTACCCAAAAAGAATTCACCATCTCCTGAGGGTGTGCAGTCGTGAAACAGATATTTGCAGAGTAGCAAGTACACAGAAATACTGAGTAGAACCTAGTCAATGTTTTACACCACCCCCCC